>JAOYND010070197.1:0-11183 GCA_025802135.1 Lagerstroemia fauriei | reverse complement strand
CACAACAAAAGAGATGATGCAGCACACAAAGCTACAGCATTAGTAATGCGCATGAACTACATGAAGCCAAAATTCACGAGATTAAAGCCTGCCACAAGCGGCGTAACTCATTTGCTACGCTAAGACCTTTGCTACGACACGAGGCATAAAAACCATGATGGAGTGGCTCTAAGACCTTTGCTATGACGCAAGGCACAAAGATCGCCACGAATCTGCACTAACACTTTTGCTACGCTAAGAACTTTGCTATGAGGCAAGGCAACAATGAGTCAAGTATAGGCATTTCACAATAGAAGACTATGTCCTACGATGCCATCAATTCAAAGAGCGAGACCCTACAAAATCGTTGCAGAGCTGCATCCCAACGTAGATGTCCTCCAAGGCCCAAGGCCCAAATAGCAAGCCTTTGCCTCGACGCTCCACGGAGATCTGACCATAGCTTGATGGCGGCACCCCTCACCATGCTGAGAAGTATCCCCGCTGACACTTTCGATGGAGGTATTCCTTGTTATTGAGTGTTACATCCCCGTTAGCTTGGTGGCAGCGTCCTACTACTATCAACGAGACGCATCCCCACCTAGCGATCCCCGACGGCGGCATTGCTCCCGTCGCGGAGACACATCTCCGCAAGGCTATTTCCATCTAGGAACGCTCCCATACAAACAATCAGGCTTTTCTCCACCGACAAGCCTTGCTACTGCAGCTATGTCGTACACCACACTCCACTGACAAGCCTTGCTCCTGCAGCTATGTCGTATACAATATCGATGACACACGCCTGAGCTCTTAACTGCTACGGTCATGCAATGCACCTCGTCGGCTTGTTCCCTATGAGCGTACATACTCTCCAAGCCATTGTCGGTCACTACTACAAAAGCTAGCACAACTACTCTCTTGGCTCCTCCTTTACACCCTGGATCCACGAGCATGGGGGGCAGTACTTGTAGCAAGCTGGTCATTTTGGAAGTCAACCATTTCAGAGTTACCCATACAAAAGCCATTTTCGAACACGGGTTCGCTAGTGATCTACTCAGACTGAACAAAGCCATACTGCGCAAAGCATAGAGTTCAGATTTCTGTCGCGCAGTCAGCAACATGATAACATCAACGAACAAAGACAACAAAAGCCAATGCAAAAAAAAGCTGAGACCAACTACGTAAATAATAAAAGCTCGACCATGACAGTTAGAAGATCTGGATAACACTATTGTTTAGTTACAATATGAGAATTTGCCTCTTCCACAACAAACTCAGAAGCAGCATCACCAGGAGTGGGGGAAGAATTAAAGTTTCAACAAGAGCAGTCGCCAACTTCACAGCCTCCCAAAGGCCTAGCAGCTCAAGATCTTCAAGCTGATCTACGGGAAAGCTAGCGGATAAAATTTGAATCTCGACCCTCGAACAGCCCATTTATTATGCTAGCAAGGTACTTTTCCAAGCTGAGCAGCGATACCTGAAGATTGAACGGTTACTCTAGCCATGGTCGTCACAGCCTAAAGGCTCCGACCATACTTCCACTCACATACAATCATAGTGCCTACCAACCACCCTTTAAAGCAGGTGCTCCAACTCCCTGAGGCATCTAGCAGGCTGGTCAAGTGGCCCATAGAACTCAGCGAGTTAGACATTCTTTATTAGCCGTGAATGGCGATAAAAGCTCAGGCCCTTGTCGACTTCATCATCGAAAATTCAATAACTCCAAAAGCGGGCTCGACCAACTTAGGCGATGCATCACCTCGATGGTAGCTTTGGACAGATGGTTCCTCAGAACATGGCGCTGTAGGAGCCGGCTGTGTCATTCTACCCCTAGGAAGGGATCCAATCACTTACAGTCTGCTAGTTGTCAAACAAGTTAGTGGGGAGTATGCTATCAACGAGGAACGCTTGAAACTCTATGCAGAGAGAGTAAAGGAACTCCTCCAGAATCTTGACGCTAATGTTCAGGAAGTGCCTAGAAGCGGAAATCTCTATGCTGACATGCTCAGCAAGCACTTCCATATGCGCTAAGACGCAGAGAGAAGCGTGATCATTCATCGGGTAGAAACAATATAATAAGTAATTTGCAGTCTCCTAAAAATACGAGCAAACTCCTACGATCTCTAAGACTATGAGAATGGGGGAGGGGGGGCAAGAGCTTCATATATCCATGAAATATATCTTCAAGTAATGACATCAACTTGCAACTTGCAACTACAACTACAATGTTGCCAACTAAAGATTATGAAGCAAACAAGGTCGCAAAGGCCAACCAAAGGCTGTAAAGCAAATTTTAATCTAAGTCCCGAATGCCGCAGTGCGATTCCTTGTCTGGCACCCATTAGTGCACTCTCAAGAAGAAAGAATGTCACGACCGCTTTTAAGAAATTACCACATAACAAAAGACATTATACCCCCGTCACCGCTCCTACAGGCGGAGAAGGGGTTGGGGGGCAAATGTTAGGCCATGGGCCAAGGCCCAGAGCCTAGAAGCAGTCCGAAGGCCTAAGAGAGGTGGTTACGGGCGGTTACACGCTGCAGGCGGTTACACGCTGCAGGCGATTACCAACGTATATATGGGGTAGTTATCCCATTCCATCGGGGACCCCATTCTAATTTCCGTAACAATATTTAACGAAATAAATATAGATTTTCAAGGATAACAATGTCTTTTAACTAGTTACAATCCTAATTTTCCGTTTTCCTTTTTCTCTTCTCATCTTCCCCCCCACTTTTATGCTGAAACTGCCTCTTTCCCTACCTGCTTGGAAACCGCTTCTCCACCACCCACACCTCTCACGGAAACCAATTCTCCCATGTTAATCTCCAATAACTCTCATCCTTTCAACGGCGAATATACTGCTTTAGATCGAAACACCAGAAAAAGTGAAGATGCTCAGTAACGTAGCAGTGCTACTGCCACTTTCACCTCCTTGGCCACAATCGGAGGTATAGGTTTTACATTCCTCTCATTTAGTCAATTGTGGCTTAATTTTCAAATTTTTTTTGTTTTAGAATTAGGGATTGTATTTTTAGATTTAATTTGAGATTTCTCTTTTTACAATGCTACAACAAATCTCAATGTCTCCGGGGGAAGACCACTTCCTTTGACTACACCATTGTCAAAGTCGGCATCAAGGCTGCTCACCACGGAACTACGTATCTTCTGTACCACTTATGTTAAATTATGGGGTACTATGAGAAAAAAAATGCGCATTTATTGTTGCCGCTAATGGAGAAAATTCGATGAAGAAATGCACCTTTGCTTGAGAAAGTGCTTGAGTTGCAGGAATATGCTGTGAAGAGGTAAAATAATTTGGATTATTCATTGATCTAATTAGAGAGTTGCTTTCATTGATTGGACTTGCTAATATGCTTTCATTTGGGTAGTAAATTATGTTCTATAGGGGAGGTTTTTTATTTGAAGTGAAGTATGGAGTGAGTACTCCAAGTTTTTCCATTTTCCTCACATGTTTCCTCTCCTTTGATCCATTCTCTATGGATTTTGAGTGTTTAATGAGCTAAAGTTTGCTTGTTCTACATTATAGATCAGAGGGTTTTGTTTACAATAATTTGCTACTACTGATGATTTAGTCCTTGCTATGCCAATTAGAAATATGGGCATACTAGATGGGACAGTAACACAAAAGCACACTAGATCCTGGGCAGCTTCTGCTTCTCAAATAAAAATTAAGTTTGATTCAGGTAACTGGTCAGCCTGAATCATATTTTAATTCTGATTCAAGTGGCGGGGTCAAAAATTAAGTTTGATTTAAATGACTGGTCAACTTAAAACTTCTTTTCGTTCTTCATCTTTGAAGCATGTGTGAATTATTAAGAGGATATACTTTGATCTTTAAGCATTTCATTTACTACTTGTGTTTGGTAACTTTGTCCTTCATATATTGGAACACAAAGCTCTCTCTAGTCCTTCCTCACTGTTCCTCCATTCTCCCTATCATCGCACGGACTGAATTTTTCACCTTTATAGCCTAATGACTCTTTCCTCTTTATATCCTCCAACTTTTTTTTCCCTCATCTTTGTTCAAGATAACATTAAAATCTCCTAAACAAAACCATAGTAATCCCACTAGCTACTTCAATTATCGCATTTCTCTTGTCTTTGCCTGAATTCACTTTATATGCATAAGTCCATGTAACTCAACATCTAACATTATCATCGGGGAAGATTATTCTAGTATCTATGAGATTCCTTGAATTAAAACTAACTTCTACTTGCACTTATTACACCATTATTACACCATAATTGTAAGCCTCCCACGGAGCCCTTAGATTCCACATTGCTGGGATTGTGACCGCTCTGATACCGCCTGTTGGGTCCCTAGATTTCCCTAGCGAGATGATGCCGGACATATGTGGAAAAATCCTCAATTCAGAGGGAAACAACCACGAACAAAGTAGAAGAATCCACTAGATAAAATTAATTATAGCCATCAAAGATACCAACAATCCTAAATCCAAACTCTCTCACCTGGGCTCCAAGGCCCCGGTGTTTCACGACATAGATGTACACCTTCACAACTCATAAAAGACCCTATTTATATGCACAATAACATATTCTATTTGAGCTCCTAGAAAATATTCTCTACATATATTTTTAAAATTAAATAGATTATGAGATTTAGGAAATCCTTTTTAAACGAGGAAACAATATTCATAAAATCTTCTAGATATCCTTAAAGATTCTATTCAGGATATTATGTGCTTCCAATCTCGATCTCGACCGTTGATCGTTGTTCGCACATATCTCGTATATTGAATCTGATTTCCAACTCGTTCTTCAGGTCTTCCGGTTTTCGAGTTTTGACTTATATCAAGACATATCCCAACAAATCTCCAGCTTGACTCGCGTAAGCCAAGAACTACTAGTTCTCCTTCTCGATTGCTTTGTCCTATCCCTTCATGGGCTCCATCTCAACTTGCATGTGCTGCTCAAAAATCTAAAAACTATTGGACTTATCTGAGGTGTCGTGCTCTGAAGTCTTCTCAACTCGGCTTTGACACCACTTGTTGGGATCGTGACCGCTTTGATACCGCTTGACAGGTCCCAGGATGTCCCAAGCGGGATGATGAAATGAGAAATTCAGAAATTTAACACCGGATATGCATGGAAAAACCATCAACTTAGAAGGAAACAACTACAGACAAAACATGAGATTCCACCTGATCAAATTACGAGATTACAACTGTCAGGGATACCAGCAATCCCAAACCTAGACTCTCTCACCCGAGCCCCAAGGCCCTCTAGGGTTTCACAGCATAGAGGATATCCTATTCAAATGAGAAAACAATATCCACAAAATCAGTGAAACCCTAGGGGGTCTTATTTATAGACACAAGATCATATTCTATTTGACCTCCTAGAAAATATTCTCTATATATATTTTCTAAATAAAATAGATTAGGAGATCTAGGATATCCTATTTAAATGAGAAAATAATATCCGCAAAATCTTCTTTATATCCTTAAAGACTCTGTCCAGAATATTTTGTACTTTTAACCTCGATCTCGACTGTTGATCATTGTTCGTACATATCTCGTATGTTGAATATGATCTCCAACTCGTTCTTCAAGTCTTCCAGTCTTCGAGTTCCGACTTATGCCGAGACACGTCCCGACACACACACATTTTCCAAATCTTATAGTACATTTAGTTTGCATGAATGACATAGAGATTGTATAGAATAGATGGGGAGCAAGGAATAGATTGGGTTTAAATGAGGAATAAAGATGTTGTTGTTTAGTTGTAGGGAATAAAAGTGATATAAAATAGATTATTTAATGATAAAAGACAAACTTACCCCTAACAGCCCAAGCGTCTGAGCCCTACCATCGAGCCACCACCAAGCCACCGAACGACCGAGCCACTGCCGAGACCCTGAACCACCGAGCCACCCCCGAGCCCCTGAAACATTGAGCCATTCCCAAGCCCCTGAGTTACTGAGCCACCCTTCAGCCCTTGAACCACCAAGCCACCCCCGAGTCCTTACCATCCCAAACCATCACCCTATGCAAGCCTAGGCCATTCAAGGTCTAGCCCAAGACACCCCAGCTCCGGTCGAACCCACCCATGGGGTTACAAGCACCAATTGCTCAAGCCCATGAGATAGAGGATGATGGCTTGGGGTGGCACAGGTGGCTCGGGCATTGGTGGGTAGGGGTGGTTTGGGGATCAAACGTGGCTTGGGGGTAGGGGTCAATGGCGGCTCAACGGTGGTTCGGAGCAAGGGTTATGGGTGGCTTGCGGCTCGGGGTCAGGAGTAGCTCGGGGTGGCTCGAGGGTCAGGTGGGCATGAATGGATAAAGAACAATTGCATTCAATTAAATCTAAATTTGGTTATATTCTTTATGATAAAAATATAATCAATAATATATTAATTAAAAACCCATTGGGTTAGAAATACAATGTATCAAATGGATCGCAAATCAGATTTGAAACAAAGAAGTTATAATTAAATATATAAAACTGTGCAAGTTGAAACAAACATATCACCCTCGTTCCAGTTTTGGGTTGCCCGATTTTCAAGAGTCCAATTAATATTCCAAGAGATTTTTTGATATTTTAATGCTCGAGAAGAGTTGAAGAAAGTAGTGAAAATGTCAAAAATTGCGAGAATATACTAATAGAGAAAAGAGGGCTAGATGATATTTACAGTTGGAGGGGTATTGCACGTAGCAGATACACCATGTGACAGTACTGGCGTGATATCACAAACTAATAGGATTAAGGTATTTTAAGATTTTTAAATAAAATCCTAAAAAATAACCATAAATATAATTGAATCTTACTAGAATGTGACATAATGTCAGCAGCTGTTGATATTATAATTTGTATGATTTATTTGTCCATTCCCGATCTAGATTCTTGAGTTTTAGGCCACTTTCCATATATTTAGAGGTTAATGCATATCTTTTCATTCTTGGGATTTAATTATTATAAATAATAATTTTTAGAACTTTACATGTGGATTAGATACTGTTGGGAGTCATTTAATGTGCAGGGAAATGGAAAGAAGATTCGCAGAAAGATGAAGAAATGGCGGGCTCGAGTCAGGATTCCAATGCATCAAACAGATCACAAATCGGAGCTGAAACGAGAAAGTTATGGCAAAAAAAGGAAACTGCGCACAGAACAGGGCGATCACAGTTCACAGAGAACTTCATGGAGCAGAGGAATTGGACCAACTGAGACATATGAGTGGCACGTGGTTTTCAAAATAGGAAACTGTCGATTCTTGGTTCCAACGACTCAGGAAAGTTTCCAGTTGACTTCCCTCACTCTTCACAGCAATTACTGGTCTAGAATTAAAGAGGAAAGATGTCAAAGACTCGAGAGAACATGCAGCTTTCAAGAAGGGAAGCTTTGAGTTCAGGAAATATTCCGATAATATTCCAACCCTCAGTAGCTCGAGGGATGGACACGCCAACATTCAGCATATTTTTACCATCAATTAGGTCCGTTGAATATCAATTAGGTTCTCATGAACATCAATGTAATCCTTAACATTTTTCAGCATCAATTTAGTTATTTTTGTACATCATATTTATCATTTTGTTCATAAATTCGTTTGTTTTTAATAGAAAATTCATTGAACCTCAATTAGATCATTCCGTTTACATTTTACTACATTTGATTATTTAGTCTCTTTCAAAAAAGTCGATGAACATCAATTTCATCATCGATCTCTCACTCCCTCTTCCCGCCATCTCTCTCCCCTCTATCTCCCTTCCCCTCATCTACTCCCTCCCTATCTCACCCTCCCGCTCGCCCTTTCCCCCTCCCTCTCCTTTGCTCTCTCTCCCTCCATCTCTCCCTCCCTTCCTTTCCCTCTATCTCTCCTTCCCTTCCTCTTACTCACTCTTCTCCCTCCCTCTCTCCCCCAGTTGCTTTATCTGAAGCTTGGTCTAGTTTGATCTTGAACTCTCACTTAACCTTCTCTCTTTTGTTTCTTCTAACATATGCATTCCCCTTTTTATAATATGCTCAACTTGGTTATAAAGTTTTATTAACTCTGTGAAAGAAAGTTGATTCTCAATATTAAAGCAAGGTGGGAGTGATGGGGCGAGAGAGAAGTAAGAATGTGAGAGAAAGATGGGGAGAAAGGTGGGAATGGTGTGTGTGCATTTATATTAAGAGAGGAGAGATAGAGAGATGGGAATAGTGGGGGAGAAAGGTGGGAATGATATGTCTGCATGTGTATTAGGGAAAGGGGGGAGAGGGAAGGGAATGATGGGGAGAGAGGTGGAACGATATTTGCACGTGTATTAGCGGGAGAAAGGGGAGAGTGATGGGGCTCTCATATGTGTGTGTGTGTGAGAGAGAGAGAGGGAGAGAGAGAGATAAGATAGTGGGAAAGAGATATCGGAATGATGGGAGAGAGATGTGTGAATGATGTGTGTGCATGTGTATTAGAGGGAAAGAGGGAGTGATTGAGTGGAGAGAGAGATGAGAATGGTGTGTGTGCATGTGTATTATGGGGAGGGAGGGAGGGAGTGATCAGGGGGAAAAAGAGGAGATGGAGTAAGGAATAAAAAATTTTAAACACTCAGGACCTATTTGAAAGTAAATTACATGTCATTTTAATACCGTTATTGAGAGAGATGAGAATGGTGTGTGTTCATGTGTATTAGGGAGGAAGGATGGAGGGAGTGATTGGGGGGAAGATGAGGAGATGGAGTAAGAAATAAAAAATTTTGAACTCTCAGGGACCTATTTCAAAGTAAATTATATGTCATTTTAATGTCGTCATTTTTCATTAATGCATGGACTAAATCGATGTTCAGGAGGACCAAATCGATGATCAACAGAACCAAATTGATGTTCAGGAGGACCTTTGATGTTCAAAAGGTTTAATTGATGTTTAAAGATCTAATTGATGTTTAAAAAATTAATTGATGTTCAAAAGACCTAATTGATGTTTAGGATGACCCAAATGATGTTCATAAGACCTAATTGATTTTTAGAAGGACAGTATTGATGTAGAAAATTAGAAAAAGGATGAATTTGATGTACGAATTCAATTGAGTGACTCAGCTTGGACTTCTTTCTAAGACTTATTTTACCTTTCTTTTTCTTTGAATTATGATGTCTTCAACATTGGTTCTTGTAGATTTAGTCATAAAACCCCCACATCCCTAGACGAACAATGGATCTTGATTTGATTTCTTAGTCTTTTGCCCTATCTCTTGTTAACAATGATTAAATTGAATGTTATTTATCTTATTCTTGTTCTGCATACTTTTTAAGGGCATGATCACATCAGAATAATTAGGAGATACTAATGAACTCGAAAGAGTAATTTATTGTCATACAAAAAATAGTATAACCTACGATAACTTACTTTAAGAGATTGGGGTTATTTGTGAGGAGTATTAAGAGATTCAATGACCATCCTAAATATCCAATTACAGTTAGGTCATCATGAGTTTCCTAGTACTAATCGCCTAAAGATGGAGGATATTAATGTCTTAAAAGAAAGTACTTTCTTATTTTATCGAGAGGTGGGTACGGAGATTTAAGTATTTTATGATAATAACACGAATGGAACAATTGCATATACAGTCTAACTGAGTTTAGAGATGGAAATAAAAGAAATTATGAATCATAGTACATTCATAAACTGATATCTCACTGTTTCATTTAGAATTTGCTTTCTTATTTACGTCCCTTTCCTCAATAGTCAATTCAATTTAGCTTGGAGTGATTGTGAACCACCTAATTTATTCATCTTATCTTGCTTGTCATGATATGTATACTCTATTCTATCGATCCCCAACCCTTAGACGACTTCAACCATCTCTCCTAGTCCATCTATCATGTTCTTTCCAAGAGATGCCCCCGGTTTGAGCTCGTCGATCGCTCGACCTAGTTTCTCCGGGTCGGAGTCCTTCTCTTCTCATTGTTGCACCTCTGTTTTTCTTCTTCTTATTGGAGGAAGAAAATGAGTGATTACGGTAAGGATTTTAATTTTTAATATGTATTATTTTAAGATTTAAATTTGTATATTAAATTACAATTAAAGGTATGCATGAGCACATTACGTCAACATCCATGCAAAAGTGACATCCATGTTAGGTGTCACATCTAAAAAAATTTGCAGTTTGTACTTAATGATACACTGTATCATAAAATAATGAAAAACTTTTTTTTATAATAATATGAAACATTTAGAGGAGGTTTTAGATAAGTGTCACAATTTACTACCTAAGTTATTATGAATTAATGCTCTAGCTTGACATGATAAGCAAAAATAAAGAAATGTTTAAAGGCAATACATAATTTCAAAGGCTGGAGAGCTATAATATAAGCGGCATGAATCAACACGGAACAAATGTTCCAAAAGTAGGAAAGACTATACGTTTAAGTGCCTAACTAAATAATTCTTACAATACAGGGAAAAAAAAAGTGGTTTAATGCATTAATACTGGATCTTACAGTAAGGGGTTTAATGCTTAATATTCTTCAATAAGACTCACGTTCCACTTTATTCCCTTCTCCCTCCAATTCCTTTAAACTTTCGTGGACTTCCATTACAGTAAAAAAATTCCAACAGAAAGAATAAATAAATAACATACTTGAATAATTAATTCTAATGACCTTTTTTTTTGGGTGAACAATTCTAATGACCTTTGTTACACCATGAGAATGGAATAGAATATAATAAAATCAGTATTTTACATTTTATTCTATTGTTTCATTTGATAATACTAATGAAAGTTAGATATATACATTACTATTATAAAGTTATTTCAACTAAAATTGATGGAATTGATATTCTCTAAAAAAAATTTAATGCTCATCATCACTCATGGTTCTCCCTACATTTATTTCAAAATCCTTTCCTTTACATTTTCAAAATTGATATAAATTTTTTTTGGAAAGTGATTAAAATAAAAATACCAATTTTTCTTAATGCTTTTTAAGGATTTCTTTCTATTTCATGTAATTGTATTTACTCTTACCAAATATAATCTAAATCCAATCGAATATATAGACAAGCAACCGCCATAGACTCTCCTCCCTCCCTCACTACGGTCGTCAGGAGCTTCCCTCGCTTGTCAATGGCTTTGTCTCACGAGAATCCCCTGCAGACCCATCAACCGCTCCCTCAAGTCCTCCTCCTCCGTGATCCACTGCCCTTCTCCCTCATCAGCAAGCCCTTGCCCGACCACCTCTTCCACTTTCT
>JAOYND010069990.1:0-11184 GCA_025802135.1 Lagerstroemia fauriei | reverse complement strand
GAGGTCTTATATCTGGTCACTGAAGTCTGGGTAATTGTTTTATTCCTGAGGCATGATCCTCTTTAAGAATCATCGCCTTACCAGTTCGAGACTGTGGCAAGTCGAACTGATCTTGGAAATGATCGAGCTTGTCATCGAAGTAAGTTAAAGGGGGAATCGAGTTTTTCATTGTAATTGTGCGAGCGTTGGCTTCTTATGTCTGTCTGTTCCATTTTTCATCATTTTCTTTCCAGCAAACCAAAATGAGCCTTTATGGTGCCGCGTACCAAATCCTGTAACTCGATTAGCCTATTTGGTAGCTGTGTGAGCTCGGATAAAATTAGGGATAGTAATTTGACCCGGGTCCGTGCTGCTTGGCCTGCTCCGTTCCTATTTGGGGTGGGTCGGACTGTCTCCCCATCCCGCCCAGCCCATATTTATATATTGTTATTTTATATAATTATGTATTTTAAAATTAATTTACTTGATTTATGGATATTTTTATCTTAATAAATTAGATAATAATCGTTATATTTTATTAAAATTATGTAAATTTTTAATTTATTTAATTATACTATTATAAATAGTAAATTTATATCGTATTTTTAATTATATTTCATATAGTATTAATGAATTACTGGACCCGCGCCCCGTCCCGACCTGCCCGTGAGAGTGAGGCGGGTCTGGGTATCAAGATACCCGCCCTGTCCCGCTTTGCCCCATTGCCATCCCTAGATAAAATCCCCCCTTATTTACTATTCCTTTTTCAGTGTTCCTTTAGTTAGTATATTTTAGGGGTTGTGATTGAGAGTAAAGGGGAGAAGAAGGCTAGGATTGGATAATGGGAAGAGTGATACGTAGCTCGTCAACGACATGATAAATCCTAATATCAATTATGATAATTGAATCTCACCAACATGTGATGAAATCTGCATGTAACTAAGGTTTTCAAGAACGTGTCCTTATCAAATTCAAATGGTAGAACTATAATCCATTACTTATAGAGGTAAGAATTTTGGTATAGTAAAAATGTCACAATCAATTATGTAATGGTTGATTGATAAGCTGGGCAAACGCCACGGATGATTTTGATAAGTTCATTTAAATCATTAAAGAACCAAAGAAAATAAGAATTCATCAATTATCTAAATATAGCTTCAGATAATAATAAATAGCCTAATAATATGATAGGCATACTCCTAAACTAACTATAAGATATCTTAAGAATATTTATAGGAAATCCAAATATCTGTTTTAAATATAACAAAAATGTACTCTTCTAATTTATGCAAATCGTAATATAGATATGCAATGAACTTATAAAAGTAAATATAGCTTCATTTTCTTGCTTTTCTTACCGCTTTTAAGCTCATCATTCTCTTATAGCTGATTGTGACTTCCATTATTGATATCTTTGTCTTCTAATGCGAATTCTATCCGACATTGGCTTTGATGGGAGACAGACTGAGGAGTACGAGTAAGAGCTAATTGGATCGGACAGGATCAAATATACCGAGATAGGTTGGTGAAGTCCTGGGAGCGAATAAGTTAAGATTTTGTGTCTAGGATTGAATCTGACCTTCAATAATATATGAAAAGAATTTTTGAATATAAGATAATTGGACACCGCTGCTCATAAGCTCAATATTTTTTTAAGTGATACTGGAACGAATCCCTTATTAGCCTAGTGAAAAATGTATAAAATATCAGATTATGTTATCGTGCGGACTCACACAGTAATAGGCTCGAGCACGAATATAGACGGCGGATACAGATCCAATTTCTTATAGGCCCAATGCAAACTCTACACTTTGAAGAGAAAAAGGATCTACGCTTACGTTAGTGAGAGGCTATCAGAGTCTGGTCCGGATTTACGTCAGAAATTGTCGTTGTTAATTGCTCAATATCATATTATTATTAATGTGCCTTATAAAAGATTGAGCTCATTTCCACCTAAAAGTCTTATCTTATAAACCCAAGATTAGTCTTAAATTTATCGATGTAGGATTTAATAGTTATAAAATAATTATATTTAAATTTTAATTATCATCACCATTTGTATATTTATTTTATCATAATCAAGTGGACCATAATTTGAAGTATGGTTCCAGTATATTTTATTGTTTATTACTAATTTCTAAGTTATAATGATACTTTAGATATGATAAAAATATCAAATATGCATAATTATTATGTAAAATGAAAGTTTATCGAGTAAAGAGTGAAACGATTTAAATGGTTTCGATTTGGGGTACCTTGTATGCCATAATTGGAACCTATCAATTCATTAATTTTTTACTCGGAACCTCACAGAATATTATTGAGATCTACCTAGAATCTATCCAATAGAATAGGTTCCTGCAGGTTCCGAATCTATCTTATACCCGTGTACAACCTTAGTCAACCACATATGCATTTAGGAGTGTCAGTTTGACCTGGACCCATGAGACCCGTCCCGTTCGACCTTATATTACATAATATTATATTATACAATTAAATATTTTAAAATTAATTTTACTTAATTTATGAATACTTTTATCTTAATAAATTGAGTAATAATTATTTTATTTTGTCATAATTGTGTAAATTCTTAATTTGTTTAAATTATTCGACTATATAACTATACATATGTAAATATATATCATATTTTAAGTTACATTTTACATAATAAGTATTATTTTTCGTATAAACGGGTCGGTTCGGTGCGGGACAGGTCCGGGTATCCAAAATACCCGACCCGCCTAGCCCCATTGACATCCCTACTTGCATTACAGTCATCTACATCAATTAAATGTACAGAATCTGTAGGACATCGATAGTTCTTGTTTGCTAAGTAGATGCAGGGTGGTAGTCTTGTTTGCCGGTGCCATCGGGGCTGCTGATGCTGGGGCTATCGGATCTGCTGTGGCTGTCGGGGCTGCTGTGCCGCTGCTAGATTCTAATTTTGAACTAAACTACTCTGGAAATTTTTTTAATTAATTTATCTTGCTTACTGGAGCTGCTGCTGGGGCTGTCAAGGATGCTGTGGTTGGGGCTGTGACTGGTGCTAGTGCTAGATTCGAAATGAACTGCTTGGGAAACTTTTTTGATTAATGTCTTGCTTGTTGGGTTGGTGCTGGGCTATCAGGGCTGCTGGTGCTGAATTGAAGCTGTCTTGCTCTGGAAAAAATTGATTAATCCGTCTTGCTTGGTTAACTGAACTGAAGATCTCTTGCTTGCTGAATTTTGCTTCAATATAATATGTTAACTTGTTGAACTCGAATATAAGACTGCTTGCTTATTGAATTTTGATGCAATTTTATTTAATGATTTGTTAAACTCGAATTTAAGACTGCTTCCTCACTGAACTTTGCTCCAGCAATATGCATTGCTCTTCTCGGTGTCTTTGTTGCAATAAAGTTTTGTGAACTACCTATACTTGAATATTATATTGATTATGTTGAAGTTGTAATTGTATCTTAAATTGGTGATGTCTCATGTATTTAAGATTACTACCTATACTTTTCTATATATTTTTTTTATTTGGTAAAATTCGGTTCAACCCATCGAACCCCCGGTTGAACCTGGAACCCGTACCTTGAACGGTTCCCGGTCCGATCGGATTTTGAAAACTATGCTCCTAACAATAAAGAGTCATGGTTTTTTTTAATGAACAATAATGAGTTATGAGTTCCATAAAACTTTAAGACACCGTTTGGTCTGACGAAATGTAATATAATCAGAATTGTCATTCCTATCTCTATTCCATTCCCCTTGTTTGGTTGCACAAAAGTGGATCGCAATGACCATTCACCAAGTCCTTTCGAATTTCATATTATAAATGAATAACCATTCCTTTGGTGTATTTATAAATAAATATTATAAATTACCAGTTTTGTTCTTAAAATTTTAGTTAAATTACAAAATTACCAAAACTATTTTTTTTTTCCGAATATGGCCATTAGAGATGGGAATGGCAAGAGAGACAAATATTTAAAGACCTGAACCCACCCTCACCCTTGGCCCATTACCCGTCTCAGCCCATATCACTCATACAATAGACGACCTACCCTCATGATTAAATACAGAAATCCACCCATCAGAATAGGAAATAGACTCAAATACTAATCCTTGAACTCAACTGGTGGATTCTATAATTGATCCAGTGGTACGGTCACCATAAAATTTCTTGAGCTGGCCAATTCGTTTACTGCAACTAGCCAAAATCGAGTTTTTTTCTGATCTGAACCACTGGTATCTAGAAGTCCAACGTGCTTTGACTAATCTAGTTCGAGCTAGGAGAGCCCATTAGGGGTTAAAACTCTCCCAAGGTGAATTCTCTCCGGTATTTACCTTGAGCTTATTAAGGTATGTTGGTTTTCCATTTTAATGAGGTTTAAATTTCTGGAAAAAATATAATCAAACTGTGTTGAGAATAAATCCCATATCAATAATATCTCTTGTAAGTCTGGATGGATATTTCGTATGATATCAAATTTTCGATCCACCCTACCGTTTTGATTTTCATCTAGTAGTGAACTAATTCCTTCTTCAATTTCCCACGCCAATCAACAGTGGCAAAGGTCAGTATACAATTCCAAGCCCATTCCACCCAAGTATGGGTTGAGAAAGAACGGACCAGTATGGACAGAAGCGAAACACTCCAGACAGAACCGGATCCTTAGTTCTCAATTTCAGCGTGTCTTCTAAGTATAATCGGCACCGATGAAGATAATTGTCGGACACTCTCTGGTAACAGTTTTGTTTTAATGAATTACGAATGGATTATTGAAACCGGAGCCTATCGAGATGCACATTACGGGTTGTGCACAACGACTTACGAATTTGAGAGCAATTGCGGCTCCTTCTAACATTGGACATGAATAGAAATAATCCCGATTTATAAGAGAATTGGACACTACCACCTAACATCTTCGGCTTTTGGATGGAAACGGGCCAAACCTCTTCTAAGACCCACTAACAGTAATATAATATATGAGCGCCTAGTCACGGTAATGATTAACGTAAACTAGAACCCGCCTCTGGCAATTCACCATTGACGTAAGCGCTGATCCGTCTCCGACAGTCTCCTCCTGGTCCAGTCGCCGACTTCACCGACAGTCCGCTCATAATACATAAACTTTAACATGGTATCTGAATTGGGCTAACCCCTTAATATGCTGTGCGTGAGATGAGGTGTCATATCCCACATCGATAAGATATGAGTATAATCATGAGTTTATAAGATAAATTAGATACCACCACTTGATAACACCACTTGATAACTTAGACTTTTAGATGATAACGGGCTCAAAACTCTTGTAGGCTCAGTGAAAATTTACACTCTCGTGTACATTCCTAATGGAAAATCAGTGCAATCCACAAGAATAGGAATAGTTAGTCTTGGACGAATTTCTTTGAATAATGTATTATCGGTGCCCGGATTTGATTGCAATTTAATTTCCGTTGTGAAACTAATTACTGATCGCTAATGTCGAGTAACATTCTTACATGATATTTTTCTCATACAGGACCGCGCCTTGAGGAGTTCCATTGGAGTGGATGAGCTCAAGGGGGATTTATTATCTAGGCATGTGGTAACTTCAAATGTCGTGTGCATTGGAGATTCGGGCATCCTGCAATTCAAGTAAATTAATTTCCTGGTTTGGATTTGATTCTAGATGAGAATAAAGGTTGTGACATTTGTCATTGAGCGAAGTAAACTCGCTCGAAATTTTGAACATTGCTAAACAAAGCAGATTATTTGTTTAAGTTAATTCACTGTGTTTTTTGGAGACATTATAAAATCTACTCTCTATCTGGAGCTCGATGTTTTCTCACTATCATTGACGTTACAACAGGGGACTTGGTTATATTTACTTTGGGAAAAATTAGAGGCTCGAAGATCCTTTAATTGGGTTTACAACATGATCATAAATCAATTTGATCGAGCAATTAAAATAATAAGAAGTAATAATGAGCTCAAATTTTTGTCAATACAATCGTAGGAGTTTTTGGTGAGAACGAGATTATTCATCAAACATCGTACAAAGTCAACAGCTAGCAGCTCAGATGGCCAGGTGTTGCGTGGATAATGGACATCGGGGATAAATTAGGGGTCCCAAGGAGATCGCCTCCCTAAACTCGAAAAAATCTTTAAACGGTAATCCAAATTTTACTAATTTTTATCTAATTTTGACTAAATTATCTAATTTCATCCTTGGAAATCTATCATCTCGCTCTATTAAGTTTCGTCCCTTGTACTAATTTCCTGAATCCGTCCCAGATGGACATGTAGCATATCACAATGTAACAAACGTGAGTTGACCAAACTCTTGTGAGCGTCAAATCGTCTAAATTAAGAACAAAAGTCAGCTGATTCAATGTTGGTTATCTAACAACGGATATGGTTTGGTAGATTTGGGCAGATGGTTTCGGCTTCCTTATTTTGAATGACCCATCCCGACAACTGTCTTTTGGTCGATGTTTGTGAAGGCGGACATAAATTCTAAGAAAGAATCTGATTAGAAGCCCTAATCTTGTCATCTTCGTTCCAAGCCATCGAATGTCTAGTCAAAAGATTGGTTGTTATCGAGATTTCGTGCTAGTTGCATGCACGTAGCATGGTCCACGCATATACCGAATAAGATCAACGCTATCTTTTCTTCTTGACCTATACTATATGATGTCTAAAAGTCTCATTGACTCTATCTAATTCCGATTCGAGCCGATCGGTCCACTAAGGTTAAGAGCTCTCCTGATCATCAATTTTTTTTTTTCCATTATCAAGACTCAAATCCGGCACCTTACTGAAGGGGAAGAGTTATCGAATCATCTCAACTAATTCATATTGGTTTTGATGTTATCCTCTTCTTTACAAAAAAAAAAGGAGGGTGACTGTTGTTACCCGGGTACGTGATGTTTGAGCTCTCGTGTTCAATTGCGAACATATCGAATGTACTGAACAATCAGTGCTCCATTCTGGTATCTTCGTTCATCATAACATCACTAAAGGCTGCACAACGTAATACATGAAGTCAGTGTCCTTCAACTTCAAGACCAATGAATAAATTTCTAGTAAATGTTTTGACACAAACATGTAGAAGGTACTCGAACAGGGTATCTTGGACCTGATAAATCGTATGAGACTGAGACTTGAATCACTGAAATGCTATTAAGCATGCTATTTTATTTCATAATTTCTCCTTTGTGTGAAGTTTTATTGTACGTAATGAAGACGGTCCATCATCTCATATATTATATAATTATTTACGAAGTATCTAAGAACTCTTCGATGCGTACATAAATAAATTATTTGGGATTATAGATATCAGTCGTACATATAAAAAAATAAATTCACTTGATTTTGTGCAAGTAATATCATTTTAGTTAGGAAAGATATTAGATCATAATTATTTGGGAAAGGATAAGTAAATTTTTCTTTAAAATTATAAAAAAATAAATAAAAAAGAAGAACAATTATTGATTGGTTGTGGGCATGTGCACGTATTCAATTTGGTTATGTTTTACGTTCGCGGGTGGAAAACCTCACATATTTAATTTTTTTAATTCTCATGTATTTGATTAAATTTGACATGCTATTAATTTATTAAAAAAATAAAAATAAAGCATGCATAAGTAATTTCTGACTTCATACTTCTACATATAATACATAGATTAGAATAAATTAAATTAAATAGAAAGGACATAATTTTTGCAGAATATGTAAAGTAACTATAAAGAATAAAAGTTTTCTAATATTTAATTAGCAAAATATATACTATGGAAAAAGGAATACAGGACGTAAAAAACTGTATTATACTTTTGAAAGACATTTTTATCTCATCAAACTGATTTCATCACGTTATCTATGAATAGGATCAATGTTTATTCAATATATTAATAAAAAATATCACATCACATTTATCTTCTATTAAAAATATTTACTTTTTCTGATGATATGACAATATTTACAGATATATCAAACAATCTTTTTATCGAGTTTATGAACACACCCATGAGTTCTACTTACCTCGGTTCCATTATAACTTTGGGGGTGGGGGGTACAATAAAAAGTAAAAATCACATGCAATGAAATAGATTCACGTCACCGGTATAAATTGATTCAAGTAACTTGACACTTAATTATCTTAAATAAAAGTCTCGGATTAAAATATTTATAAATCGAGAAAACTCATATCGAAGAATTTTACCATTTTTAATGGGCCGATCTGATTCAAATTAGATTAGTTAAAGTTGTAATAAAAAATAAATTTCAGTCTCTTTTGTTTGTGGATAAGCTGACACGTTGAGCCTGTTGGGCTTTTCACTTGACCTTTTTGGGAAAACATGCAAGAGCTTTTTGTAACTTGTCCTTGTTCGGATACCTTGCCACATAAGCTTGAATTCCAAGATCGAAACTCCTAAAAACGAGTTGGAAATAAAATTCAAGATATAGGGAATAATGATTAATGATCGAAATTGTGGTTAGAAATATAAAATATTATGGAGAATTTTTATGGATGTTTAAAAAATTTTGTAAATATTATTTTCTCATTTAAATAAGTTTTCTTAAATCTCGTAATTTATTTGTTTAGAGAATATTTGTGGAGAATATTTTCTATAAGAGTTCAAATGGGAGATGACCTTATATTATAAGTAGGGTTTATACGTGTTAAGAAAGAGCCTCAGCACCACGAAATCTTGATTGCCTTGCCTTGAGGCCCGAGTAAGATAGTCTGGTGTGTGTATTTTTTGATAAATTTCTCGATAACACCGGGGTGGAAGAGCATGAAAGATCATTTTCCACAGTGTCTTTTGTGCAGGATTTATAATAGGCTTAGGATAAGTGGTACCCTGATCGCGCTAATCTCTTGTTTTAATTTAGTGTAATCCCCTCCTTTACCGATGATTTTTTCTTCTTTATTAAGGGTTTTTTCACTTATATTCATGGTCAAAATTTCAAATTTCTCGATTTATCATCTTGATTGGATCGTTTCAGGGCCCAACAAGTTGTGTCAGAGCGGTCCAGAATCCAACGGTCCCAAACATGTATATGATGAACACGGCACAATAATGGCATTTGAATTTCATAAATTCGATTTTCCACCTTCACTCCTTCCCTCGTATAGTTATATTCTTTACCTGTCAATTATTAGAAGGTAGTCTGTATCGCGATGTCACCCCGTAATAACATTTACATTATAATTTTAATTCGTTGAAAGTATGCCCTAATCAGAGTTGATTATTAAATGAACTTAAATGATCAACCAACCTTAATAGTCTCACCTAAAATGATATCAAACGAAATTTGAGGTAAAAGAATACCGAGTCCACAAGCAACACCACCCGATCCCTATCCTATATCGGAATTATATAATATTTAATATTAACGAAAACCTAATGACTACGACATGGCTGACATTCTAGTGAACAAGTAGCTTGCAGGTTTTATCGAATTCGTAGTTGACCTTAAAGTGAGGTTAATTTACAAGTCATGAAATTCAGATAAATGAGTTATTAGGAAATAAATTAACCTGTTTTACCCTCGGACCTATTGTTACAGCTTACCATAATCTGTCCAAACAGCTCCCGTAAATATTGCTATCACTTGCGATCCAGTTTCTTTCAACTTAATAACGATTCATTCATGCTCGTTACAAGGTACGAATTTCGAGACTCGGATATATCCTTTTTTACTTCGCTGCTCTTTCTATCTATTTAGTAACTGACTTGAGCGTCGATGAGTTGAATCGGACCATCACCCCGTTCGACTTTTCTTAGTTTTTTTTGGCCCATATCACTAATATTCAGAAATCCAATGAGTTATGATTAATCAAGTTCGAGCCGGGGGCGCCAACTAGAGGTAAAACTCTCTGAAGGCGAAGACTCATATCCGAGACCTTATTTAAACGAAAGAGGCGTTCTCCCATCACAAGCCATACACTTTGGTACTTTTCGTAGTGTTTTCAAACTAGATGTTCAGTACGCTCGTGAAGAGTGACTCGAATCAATATATATCTCCGGAGGCCCACAACCTAGGTCGGCTTTTCTATCTCTCTCCATCCTTCAAAATTTTTTTTGCTTATTAATAAGGGTTAATATTGCTATCGATCTGAAATTAAGGTATTCGATAAAACTTCTCATGCTCTTTTAATACCTTCTTGCTCTTATCCACTCCCACCCAGACCCATAATTCCCTACAAAACTGCTAAAAGGAAAAACCATCAAATTCCTAAATTGCTTGTACGTGTACGTCATTGATCAAAGTCCATCGGCAGCCCCAGACCTTCCTTCCTTCCTTCCTTATGTCTTGCCCAGGAAGTCAATGACGTATGCAATTGAAAGGCTTAAAGACTCGGACCAATCTGGTCTTAAATTCACTGCTCGTGATCGTCTAGAAAAAGATGGGACAACGCTTCGAAATTGTGGCAAATACGTTAAATAACGAACCCTATCAGATTTACTTAAATCATTATTAATCGAAACGTCCTATACTTCCACAGAAATTTACACGTGCTGTTGTTCAAGGAAGACTCTGCAAAACATTCACTGTGCGGTACAAGTTGTAACCCTAATTTGAAGTTTTGTATTTTCAATTCAAAATTCAAAGAGTTGTACTACTACTGCTTTCAATAATCATTATCCTATAATGTAGTTGTTTGACCGTTCAACATGTAAGAAAACTAATTATGAGTTGTCTATTCTTTTAATCTGTATCGCTAATTATAAGCTGTTTGATTCATAATAATCTGGTGACTGTGCTGTAAAACCTTTCTTTTGTACAAGAATTTGCTGACTTTTTGATGATAAGGGAGACCTATATGTTTAATAAAATGATAGGAGATAAGGATAAATAAAAGTGATATATAACTTCCACGGTGAGAATTGAACCTTCAATCTTTAGGTTGTACCTTCCTCGGAATTTGCTGATTTATATGCAAAGCAGTAATAATCGTCAAAACATCATTAATTTTTTGTGCCTAAAGAGTCAAGACATCGTTAATTAAAGGGTAAATTACATAAAAAAGCACGTAGTTTACTCATTTTCTAAAAAAAAGTCAAACATTTCAGATTTGAAAAAAAAAATATCGTTTAATTATATGCTCAAATTAAACCAAACCTTTCAGAATTTGAAAATAAAATCACGTACTTTCTTTTTAATATCAATTTAAACCAAATGTTTCATATTTTAAATTAAAATAACATTATTTTATTTTACTATTG
>JAOYND010069778.1:0-11186 GCA_025802135.1 Lagerstroemia fauriei | reverse complement strand
TGCTCAGAGGAAGCCGTTGAAAGGGAACTGGTAGCTATGTTGACAAAGCTGGTCATTGACTACATCCCTGCTCAAGTGCCTCAGGCTATCAAAGATGCTCCTATCTTTGTCGAGGTCCCAGCTCCCTTCGCTTATGAAGACAACAAAAAGGTGCCATGGATCTATGAGGCAAGAGTCGTTAATGCTAATGAAGACGGGGAAGATGGGGACGGATGAGATGCCTAAGAAAAGGGTGACTGACGAGGAAGCTGCAGCCTTTATGAAGGTGATTAAGGCCAGTGAGTACAAGGTAGTCGAGCAAATGGGCAAAACTCTTGCTCAAATTTATCTTCTCGCACTCCTTTTGAACTCTGAGCCACACAAAGATGCTTTTCTCAAAGTACTTAATGAGGCCAAAGTTTTGAGTGAGATCACGGCCCGTCAAGTTGAAAATGTAGTGGAATCCATCTTCAACAACCAGATCTCATTCACAGATGAAGAGTTAGGACCCGATGGGAACGGGCATGTGAAAGCCTTGCACGTAGTCTGCAAGTGCAAAGGCTTCGTTGTAGCCAGGGTGATGGTTGATAACGGCTCTGCGCTCAATGTGTGCCCACTCCAAACACTCAAACAGCTCCAAGTGGACATCTCTCAAATCCGAACCACTAAGTCTGTTGTAAGGGCATTTGATAGAACCCGTCGTGAAGTAAATGGTGAGATCGACCTCCCAGTCGAGATAGGGCTTTGCATGTCAACATCACCTTCCAAGTCTTGGACATTCCCAATGCCTTCGTATGCTACTAGGACGTCCGTGGATTCATGCTGTCGGTGCTGTACCATCAAACCTTCATCAAAAGGTCAAATTCATTGTGGACAACAAATTCATTACTGTCCATGGTGAAGATGACTATTCCATCTACAAGGAAACAGCAGTGCCATACATTGGGGATGCTGATGAGGAAGCCCCGTCTTACCAAGCTCTAGAACTGGTCTTTGTGATCAGAGATCTTGGCGAGCCTCGCCCCAACATTGCCGATCGTATGGTAGGGAAAGTCCTGCTCAGGAAAGGTTTCACTCCCGGCTCCGGACTAGGAGCTCATGGACAAGGAATTCGCACTCCCCTCATGTTGGAGGGAATCAAGAAGAAGCATGGCCTGGGCTTTCACCCCTCGAAGCACGAGTTCATGAGCGCACATGCCAAGAGGGAGCTTTGGAAGCTTGCACGTCTGAATATTATTGAAGACACCAGATACCGACCAGCCCCGTCTCCTTCCAAAAGCCCTTGCTCATCATTGGAGAGAATGTGGAGGAGGTCTCGGCTGCACCCTCTAGGACAACCGATGTTGTGTCACATGTCGGGGCCATTCTAGAGGAGACGTCTCAAGAGGCCCTTATCCGCCCACTTGCAGGAAACGAGGGGCTGCCCAACTGGACTGCAGCTCCTATGCTTCCACTCATGCCTCGTGATGAGTAAGAAAGTTCGAAAATGATATTACCCGCACGTGGTTGGCCATGAGCCCATGACGGATGAAGGGATATTCCCATGACTTACCTTTCTAAAGAAATCCCTTTATGAAATGTTGCATGCTTCAGTCTGATCTCCTTTTGTTCCTCTTATCTTTTATTCTCGAATAATCCCCACATTTCTTTTCCAGGTGCCTAAATGACAAAAGATGCGATAACTCAGTTCTTATTCTAGAAATTCTAGACGACTCTGACCCAATACTTTACGGGGAGGAGTCGTATAAGGATGACACCCCTAAAGAGATCATGGAAAGTTGGGAGTGGTTCGAAGAAAACAAGCCTATGACTGCTGAAGCTACTGACGTGATCAAAATTGGCACAGAAGAGGAGCCACCTACGCTTAAAATCAGAGTTGGTCTGGATGAAACCCAACGTGCTCGAATGATTGATTTGTTGAAGGAATTTCAGGAAGTATTTGCATGGTCATACGCTGATATGCCCAGGCTTGACGCCGGGATAGTGCAACATTTTCTGCTAGTCAACGCCCATAAATTCCCTCCAGTAAGGCAACATTTGCGCAGATAGAAGAAAGATTTGATTATGCAAATAAAAGAGGAGATCATGAAACAGATCAACGCTGGCTTCTTGGAGGTGTGCAACTACTCAGAGTGGGTTGCCAACGTAGTCTCGGTCTTGAAGAAGGACGGAAGAGTATGAGTTTGTATGGACTATCGAGACCTCAATAAAGCCAGGCCGAAGGACAGCTTTCCACTACCCCACATTGATGTGTTCGTTGATAACACTGCACGTCACGAGATGTTTTCCTTCATGGATGGCTTCTCAGGTTATAATCAGATAAGAATGGCAGAAGAAGATAAGTCAAAGACAACCTTCATAACCATGTGGGGAACATTTTGTTATCTAGTTATGCCCTTTGAGCTGAAGAATGCAGGTGCCACTTACCAATGTGCCATGGTCACCTTGTTTCACGACATGATGCACAAACAGATAGAAGTCCATGTGGATGACATGATTGCAAAGTCACGTGAAGAGGAGGACCATCTAGTGAACTTGCGCATGCTCTTTCTGCGCCCCCAAAATATAAGCTCAGACTTAACCCAACAAAGTGTGTTTTTGGAGCCACTTCGGGAAAACTTTTGGGTTCATTGTCAATAAGAAGGGCATAGAGGTCAATCCGGATAAAGCCAAAGCAATCAGGAATCTACCCCCGCCAGCAACAGTAAGAGAAGTAAGAAGCCTACTCGGAAGGTTGAATTACATAACTCGTTTCATCGCCAATCTCACTGATAAGTGTCAACCTCTCTTTCGGTTACTACGGAAGAATGCCATGATCGATTGGAATGATGATTGCCAATGAGCCTTTGATACGATAAAAGCTTACTTGGCCCTTCCAATACTAGTCCCGCCAACTCCAGGTCGACCACTCATCATGTACTTAACTGTACGACGGGAATCCCTAGGCTCAATGTTGGGGCAAGTCGAAGAAACGAGGCACAAGGAACAAGCCATTTATTACTTGAGCAAGAAGTTCACTGAAGGAGAAGCATGATATCCAGAAGTGGAAAGATTGTGTTGTGCGCTCACATGGTTAGTTCAACGTTTACGTCAATATACATTATACTACACCATACACCTAATATCCAAGACGGATCCACTTTGATACCTGCTCAACAAGCCTGTGCCACCTCGGAATTTATCAAAATGACAAGTTTAGCTGGCTGAGTATGATATCCAGTATGTACATAGGGTATCGGTGAAAGGGAAAGCCTTGGCAGATCACTTGATTGAATTTCCAATTGAAGATGATGAGCCACTCAAGGATGAACTCCCAGATGATGGGATCTTAACCATGGAAGAAGAGGCAGAACAAACACCCGGGTGGAAGATGTATTTTGATGGAGCAGTTAACTCGACAGGATATGGGATAAGAGCAGTGCTGATTTCTCCAGAAGGTCGGTATATTCCGGTAGCTTCCAAAGTGACGTTTCCTTGCACAAATAATGTAGCAAAATATGAGGCATGCATCTTGGGTTTACGAGCATCAATAGATTTGGAAATTCGTGAGCTCGAAGCATTTGGTGACTCCATGCTTATCATCTTCCCGACAGTGGGACAATGGAAGACAAGGGATGAGAAGCTGCTCCCGTATCACCAATACCTGGAAAAGATCTCAGAGGAACTTGATCGGATTAATTTTTCCTATACCCCTCGAACCAAGAACCAATTCACTGATGCTTTAGCAACACTCGCTTCAATGGTGTGCATTTCAGAGGATAACCTGATTGACCCTCTTGAGATCAAAGTCAGCGATCGGCCTGCACATTGTTGCATTGTTGAACAAGGAGATGAAGCCCCTTGGTTCGCTGATATTAAAAGGTACCTTGAATCTGGTCAGTTCCCCGGATGGCGCAGATAGGAGTGATAGGAAGACTATTCGTTGGCTTGCCTGCCATTACTTCTTGAGTGGGAACGTGTTTTATCGTCGCTCATTCGACACCACTCTACTACACTATCTAGACTCTAAAGAGGCTGAGCACTTGATGAGTGAAGTCCATGAAGGGAGTTGTGGGCCTCATATTAGCGGACACATGTTGGCAAGGAAGATCATTATTTTTGGTCAACCATGGAGACAGATTGCATTAAGCATGTTCGGCATTGCCATCTATGTCAAGTTTATGCAAATCGGATCAACGCTCCGCCAAGGGAATTGCACCCAATGTCCTCACCATGGCCGTTCTCCATGTGGGGAATGGATGTAATTGGTCCTATCTCGCCCAAGGCATCTAATGGACATGTCTTCATCTTGGTGGCCATCGACTACTTTACAAAATGGGTCGAAGTCGAGTCCTATGCTGCAGTGACCGCTAAGGTGGTGGTTAGATTCCTCAAGCATAATATCGTGGCTCGTTATGGTATTCCTGATACCATCGTCAGGGATAACCCGAAGAACTTCAACAACAAGGCAATCAATGAACTTTGCGAGCATTTCAAGATCAAGCATTGCAATTCTTTGCCTTACCGACCTCAGATGAATGGTGCAATCGAGGCCGCAAATAAGAATCTGAAGAAAATGATCGAAAAGATGACAGTGACGTACAAGGATTGGCATGACATGCTCCCTTGGGCTCTCATGGCATACAGGACATCGATCTGCACATCGACAGGGGCAACTCCCTATTCACTCGTATATGGGACCGAAGCAGTTTTACTTGTGGAGGTCGAGGTTCCATTGATGAGAGTCCTTGCAGAATCAGAGCTTGAAGAAGCGGAATGGGCTAGATTACGATACGAGCAGTTGAACCTGATCAATGAAAAGAGGCTATGCCACGGACGATGCTACCAGAAACGCATGGCTAGAGCATTCAATAAGAAGGTGCATCCACGTGAGTTCAAACCAGGAGACTTGGTGCTGTGAAAGATATTGCACATAACTCCAGACTCACGTGGAAAGTTCACTCCCAAGTACGAGGGACCTTATATAGTCAAGAAGGCTTTTTCGGGAGGTGCCTTGATTTTAGCTGATATGGATGGGAATGAGCTCCCGAGCCCTATCAATGCTGATTCTGTTAAGAAATATTATGCTTAATGAGGCACATGCTTTCAGACGTTATCCATTGCATGACCCCAATACAGGCAAAAAGAAAGAGGAAAAGAAAAAAAAAAGAAGCAGAAGAAGAGAAAAAATGGACTCTTGATAAAGACCCCATGTGATCACGATCCCGTGGGAGAATGAGAGAAACAGAAACCCCCGCTATGTTGAAAACTTGAAAGGGCTGCCTAGGCAAAAAAAAAACAAGGGAAGAGCGGTACGATCGAAAACCCAAAAGGGCTGTCGTAGCAAAAGGAGAGAAAAATATTCCTGCTAGGTCGAAAACCCAACAGGGCGGCCTAGGCAAAAATTAGGGAACTTGAGTGGTGCGGACAAATGCAAAAAACAACCGTAGCAAAAGGAGAGCTATTGAGAGAAGATGAAGAAAATAAAACATGCCCGCTAGGATGTGGTACTCTGCCCATTCTAGGCAAAAGTTAGGGTTCGAATCACTATGATAAACAAGATGTCTCAAGGACAAGCGAGCCATTATTGTTGCATCACGCCATGGTAGAGGGAGTCTAAGTGCGTAATTCGGGAAACTGCCAAAGGCCTACACGATATTGAAAGGGGACCTCTTGGAGAAGAACTGAGTTACACTTATCCTTTGAAATTTGCGGCAATCTTAAAAGCCCATTTGAGTTCTTGAATGTTTTGCTTGTCCCATACCTTGTAAAAGCCCTTTCCTGAATTCTTGGACCTCCATGGGACCTCAATCGATCCCTGAATCGGTTACAAGCTATATATCCCTTACATCTATTCACGAACTCTTTTACTCATCTGAGTTATGAGGGGTCACAAGTGAGCTAATGAAAAGCTTGGTTAGTAACTATTTCTTGCAGTTTGTCGGATCATAGGCTCTTGGAGACATTTTCTGAGGAATGATCCCTGTGTGGCGTGGCAAAGGGAATAACAATGGTCGCGTCTAATGGCTGCCTTCACCTTCTGTCCTATGGATTCTCAGAGTTTCAGGAAAGCGTTAGGGGCTAGTAGAGGTGTTCTCATAAGTGTACCTACAGTTGGATGTCTCAACAACGGAAAGCGCGGAGAACACCAATTTCAAGCACGACCACCACATCGTGATTAGGATCAAGATCCTTCATCATTTGTTTGATAATTTCATGATTAGTTGAGAAAAATCTTCCTTCGGTTGAGACATTATGTAAATCTGATTACAGTGGGAGTGTCTTGTAAATCCGTCTTCTCTTTAGTGGAGACATTCTGTAAATCTGATTACAGTGGGCATGTCTTGTAAATCTGCCTTCTTCGGTTTAGACGTTCTATAAATCTGAGTACAGTGGAAACGCCTTGTAAATCCGTCTTCTCTTTAGTGGAGACATTCTGTAAATCTGATTACAGTGGGCGTGTCTTGTAAATCTGTCTTCTTCGGTTTAGACGTTCTATAAATTTGAGTACAGTGGGAACGCCTTGTAAATCCGTCTTCTCTTCAGTGGAGACATTCTGTAAATCTGCTTATAGTGGGAGTGTCTTGTAAATCTGTCTTCTTCGGTTTAGACGTTCAGTAAATCTGATTACAGTGGGAGTGTCTTGTAAATCCATCTTCTCTTTAGTGGAGACATTCTGTAATTCTACTTACAGTGGGAGTGTCTTGTAAATTTGTCTTGTTCAGTTTAGACATTCTGTAAATCTGATTACAGTGGGAATGTCTTGTAAATCCGTCTTCTCTTCAGTAGAGACATTCTGTAAATCTGCTTACAGTGGGAGTGTCTTGTAAATCCATTTTCTTCGGTTTAGATGTTCTGTAAATCTAATTACAGTGAGAGTGTCTTGTAAATCCGCCTTCTCTTTGATTTAGACGTTCTGTAAATCTGATTACAGTGGTAGTGTCTTGTAAATCCATCTTCTCTTCAGTGGAGACATTCTATAAATCTGCTTACAGTAGAAGTGTCTTGTAAATCTGTCTTCTTTGGTTTTGACGTTCTGTAAATCTAATTACAGTGGGAGTGTCTTGTAAATCTGCCTTCTCTTCAGTGGAGACATCCTGTAAATCTGCTTACACTAGGAGTGTCTTGTAAATCTGTCCTCTCTTCGGTTTAGATGTTCTGTAAAACTTATCACAGTGGGAACGTTTTGTAAATTCGTCTTCTCTTCAGTGGAGACATTCTGTAAAAATGATTACAGTGGGAGTGTCTTGTAAATCTGCATTCTCTCGGTTTAGACGTTCTGTAAAACTAAACACAATGGGAATGTCTTGTAAATCCGTCTTCTCTTCAGTAGAGACATTCTGTAAAACTAATTACAGTGGGAGTGCCTTGTAAATCTGCTTTCTCTCTGTTTAGACGTTCTGTAAAACTGAACACGGTGGGAGTGTCTTGTAAATTCGTCTTCTCTTCAGTCGAGACATTCTGTAAAACTGATCACAGTAGGAACGTTTGGCAAAATCCTTCTCTTTTCGAACACACATAAATCATCACGTATGTCTTCCCAATTGGCATTCCTTATTTACAGGCTTGAACTGAAGCATAACTCTGGAATCACCGGCATGAGCAAGTTGGATCACGATTGGAGGGTCCATGTGGCATCGGCATGCCCGAAGGCTTTTGATCCGCCAACCTATAGGAAAGCTAGCACTCCAAGGACAACGGCATTCCAAGTCAAAATCGGTCTCTATTCGTCTTTGGACAGTCACTCTGTGAGCGTCGGCCCAAAGAGGGGCACCTGTAGACACCCTATTTTGACCCAAAGTCGATCGCATTTTTATTTTGTCTTCACCTCTGTTTATATTTTGTTTTTTATTTAATGTTAGAAAAGGAAAACAAAATTAGAAGTAAAAAAATTAATTAAATTAAAAAAAAAAAAGAATAACGTGAACAGTGTTTCAAACACTGTTCACTTTCTTCAACCTCACGCTAGGCCTGGCAAAATTTGGCCCGGCTCAATAGCATGGCACGGACCCGGCCCGATAACCCCGTGCCTGGGCCGCGTTTTATCGTGCCAACTTGTTATCCTGCCGGGCCAGTCCGGCCTGATAATTTTATTGGCTGTGCCGGGCCACTCTACTATCGGGCCGTGCCAGCCCGATAGCCCATTTAAGCTTAAAAAAAAAAAGAAAATTCCATTTAATGTGAAAAATGCCTTGATCCCAATTCATGTTCTCTCACTGTCGGGCTTCCACCTTATCCTACTCTCTTTGCAACGACTATTTTTTTATGTTTAGCTTTAATCGATAAAAAAAATCTTTAGCTTTCAATGATTAGCTAAAACTTGTAACAGAAGATTCGTGCTGTAGGGCCGTGCCGGACGGCCCGATTGAAAATTCGTGTCGTGCTCGGGCTGACCTTTATCGTTCCACGATCTTATCGTGTCGTGCCGGTCTGGTCCGTTAACCTTATTGTGCCGTGCTGGCCCAGCCCGATAAGACCGGGCCGGCACGAATCGCCTCCCCTACCTCACCCACATTCATTTCTGCAGGTGAAGGGCGATAGGAGCTGCCCCGGTCGATGACGGCCACGAAGATCCGAGCTTATCTTTTCCGTGTCGCCGTCCCGTTCCCGTATCCAATCTCGTTCCCAGTCGTCCTCTCTCCCGGTCGTTTTCTGTCTCTCTCTATCTCTACAAACTATCTCTCTCTTCGAAATTTCTCAGCTGCTGCACCAAGGCCGCCAAATCGAGACACAGTGCACGCCAACTGTGCTGCTCTGACTTGTGTCAGTCGCCGGTGTCCTCCCTCGCCTGCCCACTCTCTTCCCCGAACCGGCTTGCTGCCAGTCGTTCTTTTCTTACCCCCGACCTCGACTTCCAATCCCTCTTTCCCTCTTAGTCTTCTGCTTGCCCTAAGGTCGCCGGCGACTCCTGTCCCGGCCAGCCGTCCATCGTTGATCCCACATCAGCTTCCCTCCCCGAGGCTCTGCTCCTTCCTGTGACTCTATCGCTCTTCTATGTTCTTTCGCTCCCTGCATTTGATGTTCTATTTTTATTTTATTTTATTTTATTCTCCTTTTCAACCCCTGAAGTTTTAGGTCTGTCACGATTAGGCCTATCCTGCAGAATCTCTTATAAATAGAGCTCCCCATTTATTTGCAAAGGGGCCCTCGACAGATTGAATACATCTCTCACATATTCTCCCATTTATCTCTCAGCCCATATAATCTCTTATTGATTTATAAAATTCTAAAAATAAAATAAATTTTAAAATAATTAATGCATGCTATTGAAAAAAATAAATAGAATTTGGGAAAAAAACTATTATAATTATAACAGTAATAAATAAAATTGGAAACAAATAATTGAAAATTTGAATTATTAGGAAATTTTTAATACAACATTAATAACTAATTCAAATAAATAAAATCCAATTAAGCAAAATTAAAATAAAATGCATGAACAGTAATTCAAAAAATTCTAAAACTCTTAAATTAAAATTTTTAAAATATAATGGAATATTATATGCAAATTTTTGGAAAGTTTGGTGTTTTTTATTTTTCATGTTTATCCTTAATTTAATTTACATATTAAAATGTGATATGCATATAGTATATAAAATCATTCAAATTAAGGGTAAAATAGTAATTTTAGACATTTTCATCTCACTTCGTATCCAGGATCTTAATAGCAAAAATCTTCCATTAATTGGTTAGATTCTCCCTTCTCATTTTGTATCTGTAATTTTAATAGAAAAAATCAATTATATATTTCAAATGAATGATTTGAAATTTTAAACTTGAAAAAAAAGTAAAATTAACATAGTGTACTAATAACAACTAAAAATACAATATCTAATATTATAAGTTAACGAATTTCAAATGAATTAAATTGCAGTGTGTTATAAATAAACGATCTAATTTCACCGATTCATCTCGGTATTCCACATTTGTTTATTTTCTTTTCTTTTTAGGTGTAGCGCGGGTTGGTGTCTAGTAATATAATATCAGTGCCTAGTTAATTTGTATCAATAAATAAAAAATAAATATTTTGATGTTACGAACTCACCAATTTATGACGAAACCCATATATGCGAATAAGGTTTCCAAGAACGTGTCATTATCAAACTCAAATGATGGAACCGTGATTCGTTATTTATAGACAGATAAGAACCTTGTACAATCCATTATGGATGGGTTGATTGATAAATCAAGGGTGAATGCCATGAAAAACTTCGATAAATTCGATTAGTTCTTCAGAGAACAAAACTAAATTAAAAAAAAATATTTTATTGATCCATAATATGATGTCTAATTCGTCCAACGCCTAGCACCAGCCTTTAAATAGGCTAATTTGTAATATTTACATATGTATATGTAATAAAATTAATTCGCTCATGTGAAACCCGACTGACTTACCCGAACCCAACCAGATTAGAAGTTATTTTCTCTAATAAATTATTAGTTAGAATATTTCCTTTAAAGTAACATTTTATGTAGCCCATGTGTTTTGAGTTTATTAATCGTTTATTTCATCTATGTATATTATATAGTTTTAATATAAAAGACAACACGTTGATGAGTTCTAAGATTACCTCTTGAAATCCAAATCTCTCACAGATTTCAAAATCTCTTATTTTAGTCGATTTTAATGTCTTTTACGAAAAAGATATATATTCATCAACGTAAGTATCATGAAACCTGCCCTAAGTGTGTGTGAATTATGCATAGTCGAATTCTGAATGTATAGATAATGTGTCAAATTTCATGATTGTGATTTAGACATCCGCATTATAACTATATCCATAAATTTTACATTATCCCATCAAGTTGAGAAATGAATGGGAGGTTACGTAAATTTATTATATTATAACTCCCATATCAATGCACTTGTAACACCCTAATTGAAATTAAAAAAAAAAAATAGAGCAAGCTGCTCGGGGCTATATGTAAGCAGCAAAATTTAGCTTGTCTCGGGTGTGCATGTGTGTGAGCCGAGGGAGAGAATATAGAGAGGAAAAAAATAGTACGTTCGAGATATACATGTTGCGTCTATTAAATTGTGTTTGTGTGAGCAAATTGTTAGCGGAGTAGGCGACTTGGGTGTTGACACCTCATTTTGGCTCAGAGTGTACCTGAACCTTCATCTTGGAAAAATTGAGCGAACATGTGCCATTATCAGATATGATGTGATGTTTGAGACCAAAATTGATGATCTAATCGAACTGATTATAGGGCAAATTCAGAGTCAT
>JAOYND010069673.1:0-11187 GCA_025802135.1 Lagerstroemia fauriei | reverse complement strand
CGCCAGTTACAGGAAATACTCTATCTACAGTCAAATAACTGTTTTTAACTTTGTCAACATCGATAATAATATAACTACCATTGTTTCCATTAGAGTTATTAACAATTAGAACATCACCCGGCCTATAATTACCTAAATAAGCAAGACCGTCGATTTTGTCTCCATCCGATCTATCAATTTGATAAATTTGATTTCCGACAAATCTAGCGGTAAAACCATTATAAAGTCTAACCATTTCCTGGCCTGAAACTTCAGATGAAGTTTCTACTTCAGGACTGAACAAATTTACTTGCTGTCCAGGCTCATACTTAACAATTTCAATAGCGGCATAAGAGCCTGTAAAAGCTCCATTCTTCCAAATAGTTGTTTTATCAATACGAATTTCTTCTAGATCATAAGTCCCTACTCCAAGACTAAATAACTGACAAAGAAACTGCTCATTTTTATAAAAGTAAGAGTAAGGCTTAGCTGCATAGTCAGGATTCAAAATATGGCGTCCATATAGACGCGGAATAGGCTGAAGCAGTCTAGCCTGATTACCATCAGCAGAAAGACTATAAGTAGGGCTAGATCCCAAAGAAGTAGACGTATCAGCGGCATTCTTCTTAGTTTTAGGAGTCAACAGAGCGTTTACTAGCAGAGAACCTGCTAGAACAATACCGGCAGAGACAAGCGTTCCGCCGATGCCAGCCCCGGCGATAGCTGTGCCGATCCCTGGTGCAACGACTGCCAGCGCGATCAGCGCCACGGCGCCTAGAATCTGCTTGAAGCCTCCCTTGCCGGGGATAATGAGCACCGACAGTTCATCGCCCTCAGCGACCATCCTGTGCCACTCAGCGCGCATCACAGGCGCCCCATTGAGCACTAGGACGCACGGCAGATGCGAGCCGTATCGAGCGTGAACGGTGCTCAGGCTTGTGCCCACAGGGACCGGCGACCGGTCAAAGGTGGAAAGCGGACTAATAAGCTCTACTGTGGGCATCAATGGTTCCTAAAAGAAAGAGCGATAATGCCCATTACAATAAAGAGCAAAAGCCAATCATAGTGGTTGAGATACATCCCCTATCCAATCATGGTAAGTCAGACCGCGCCAACCTGCATTAGGTAACAAAATCAGTGGATCAAAGCCAACACCAATCCCCTGAGCGCAATGCAAAACCCCGCCACGGTCAATATCCAAATAAACGCCAATATGGAAAGGTAAATTTGATCGTGACATTTCCACCAGCGAACCATGCTTAGGAACGTCAATGCGCTGCCATTGTTTTCTAGCTTCATGGTCGCGAATAAACCTCATCATAGTGCGGGGGTTATTGTCGTTAGGAGGCTGTTCTATTGTGGGCATATTACGATCAAACAGCTTACGCTGAACATATTGAGCTAATCCCCAACAATCGAAGCTGTCCGGTCCCTTTTTGCCCACAAGATAAGGCTTGCCGATTAGCTCAGATATAAGAAGTTCGGCAGCAATTTTATCCATCATGTCGAAAGACTTCTGTATTCTTTAGGACGATAAAGCTTAGACGGAAAAGAGATGCCATTTAGATCAGCAAATGACGCTGTTCCAGTTGTTCTAGTCAAAGTCGTTTTAACTCGCTTTAGAACTAGACCGGGCAATCTAAATTGAATGTCATCCAATCCGAAGATGTATTCTCTATAAATTAGTTTGATATCAGCCCTAATAGTTATTGCTGCATTTAGATCATCCATCAATAGTGAAGGCACACCATCAATAGAAACGTCTATCTCAGGTATTTTACCCACAACTTGCTCAGGCAAAGTAAAGTCAAACATGCAAGAAAGAAAGAGAACGGTTGAACCATCCTCAATCTTCAGATTGTGCCCGAAAGCTCCATCCGACCTACCCACATTAAAGCCCGGATCAGCGACAATGCGAACCGGCTCATACACACCTTGCTCATTAATGAACAAAGGGTGTTGAAGCTCTAATGTGGGCAAAATGATTTGATCGGGAGGCGCGCTAGCAATAGCTTCTTGAATTGCAGCGGACCAAGGATCAATAGGCATTATCGCAAAGCTCTTACAATTGCTGAGTGAATAGGAGGATCAATAGAAGCATTTGTATAGTTTACATAGTGAACTCTAATTGATCCAGTTCTAGCTTCTGCCACTAGTCCCACTTGGCCTAAATCAATATCAGACCAAGCTACAACCCTATCGCCAGGAAGAACACCGGAGACGTTAATATCAAGAGAAACGCCCGTTCCACTGCCAGGAGGAAGCGACGGAGGATCGAAAGGAACAGAACCGCCGAACTGTGCTCCAAACACACTACCAAATCTAGGCACTGTTCCCGTGATATAAGAAAGATTTACAGTCGCACCAGAACCAGTCTTGAATGGAGCTTTGACTACATTTACTGGATTAGAGGCTGTCAGCATATAGCTACCACCTCTAACTACAGAAAGACCAGTGATAGTACCGTTTGCGCCAACTGAAGTAACTTTTAATAGACAGGCGTTTGCCCCACCAATATCAGTTTTACCTCCTGATGCAAGCAAAATCTGATTTATATAATAACCAGTTCCACCATTTGCGACAGTTGCACCAGAAACAGATGAAAAAGGCTGATTGTATTGAGCTATATCGTCTCTTTTGAACGGAACATTTACAGCTTGTCCAGTAAAAATATTACCGGGACCACCGCAGCCTCTGAAATTAGACGCAAATACATTTTGATTTGCAAACTGTACTAATCCGCCATCCCAAGAGCCGTTAGCAGTAGAGGTTATATTGCAAACATGGCAATCAGCGAGTTTTATTGCCGTATCATTTTGCAACGGATAAGACATAGCTGCTTTAACCACAACACCAGTGCAGCTATCAAAATTTAACTTAGTTTTTCCTGGTGCTCCAAGATAAGATAGAATTTCACCATCAATTTCAATATCTTGACCGTAAGTAATATAAATATCAGTTCCAGAAGTATTACCATGTCCCTTAATAGAGAACAAAACACTGTCCTGAGACACATGCGCAGGGGCTACAGAAATAAGTCTTGACGTATAGCTAACAGTCTCACCGGACTCTAGAAATATACCTTCAACAGGGAATGCAGCAGCAAAAATACCAGTTATGCTAGAAGTAGTTCCTGAAGCCCCATTCGTCGCTAAGTAAACTTCATCGTCAAGTTGCTCACCTTCAAGAAATGCTATGCCATTGTCATTAGTTACAAACACTCTATCGCCGTCAAAGCGCATCCAGCGACCTTGTGCGCCTGATGTACGTCCCTTTAGAAGGCCGAATGGATATGGCTGTGCACCGTACCCATCACCAGCATTACCGGCAACGCCTCCCAACAACAAACAAGATGCGTCAAGATAACCACAACGAATTAGAGTTTCGCCATACTGAAAGTTATGCTTACCAGTAATAGCGAAAGAGATAGTAAGACCTAATAGATCAAAGCCTCCGCCTGTAGTAACCTCATTAGAATTTAGACCGTTCGGAGAACGGATTTCACATTCGGTTGCGTTTGTAAGCGAAGCAAATCTATAAAAATATTGACCTGCTGATTTAGACCTGTTCTCTACAACCCAATCAACATCAATAAACAGCTTAGGATCAATAATAAGCCTGACGGGATTATGAGTTATAACTATGGGCGTATGAACGCCCTTTTGATCTGTCGTGAAAGTAAAGCCTGACAAATAAGTCTGATGACTAAAAGTCGCAGTAGTATCATTATTTGTAATTACAAAGCCAGCTTGGCCTGCTCCGGAACAAGCTATTTTTACAAGATTTCTGCCTACTCCGGTAATAGTAACATCTTTGTTATTAGATGTTACTTGACCAAGCAGCTTATACTTTTTGCCCACAATAATTACAGGCCGTCCCGTATCCAAAGCTTTCTGAAAAGCTGAAGTGCAATCATTGACTCCTGTCGAATCTGCACCGAACCATTCGGGCTTAACAATTCCTGACGTATCAATCACAAACCACTTATTAGAAGCATCTTTAATAGCTCCTGGTCCAGTAGAAGTTCCCTCAACATAAGGGGCTCCGCCACCGTCTCCAATTGTGTTGTAACCAGACGTTACAAAGCTTCTAACAGGAATCGTAATAGTGGCAATGTCATTTCTAGTAATGGATAGCGACACTGAACCAGAAACGGGACCAGCAGGACCAATAGGGCCTCGAATGGGTCCGATATTCCTCCACCCATTAGCCGAACCAGTCCAAACATAGCCGTCATTTGCGGCGTTATTAGCACCAGCCTGCAATACGATATAGATATCACCAATACTATTACCAGTAGAAGGGAGATTTGCAACAGTATTTACAGAGCCTAGAATTTTAACGCCAACGACATTTGAAATAATATATGCAAAAAGCTTTCTAATAGTAGGTACACTACCGGAATCAATAGCTACATCAGTATTGGCGTCCCCATTCATAATAGTATCAAAGCGCCCCATATTAACGAGGAACTTTGCAACTTTGACTTTAGCATCAGAAAGAAGAGACATTGTAAATCCTAGCTGAAGTTGTAAACGCCATTTACAGCGTGCGGATAAGTCGTGTTAATTGCAGTTTGAATTGGATCAAACACGGAAGGATATCCGTATGTGCCCACAAGATAAGCCTCGACAGCGGTTAATGTGGGCAAATCACGAATCTCAATATTAAGCGAAAGTGTCCATTTATCATATCCAGTATCGGACCAATTAACGCCATCCTTAAGGATTCTTACAGTAGCAATTAGATAATCGCCCGCAACCACGACAGGCATACTAAACCAATCGGCGCTGGCGTGAAGAACATTTTGCAAAAATCCATCTAAAGCCAACTTTTCCCAAGAATTCATCAAAACTTGAAATTGATAAACGTTTGGTGCTGAAGTGAAACGCTGCCTAACTCTTGAAGGTCCAGAATCATAATCAGAACGGATGTTAGGATCACCCGGTTTATGCGCGAATGTTCCTCGCTGAGCTAGAATATTAAGAGATTCAGGCCAAGATTCTAAAGCCATTATCTAGCCCCTACTGCTGCATTTAGTCCATAACGTTGCTGCATAGCATTATTAATAGGCGTTCCGCCTTTACTAATATTATTAGCAACAGCGCCCATCATCTGTTCAACAATAACATCAAAGCTTTTGCCTCCGCCTGCTGACTGTCTTTCTTCAACGCGAGCCGTTGCATTAGCGTTGTTATAGACGTTCACCGCAACAGGCGTACCGTCTCCGCTCTGTCCAGGGCGCGTTACTCTAACGGTCTCATCAGGCGATGCCTTGAACTGAACCACTTGGCTATCCGTGCCGCCCGATCCGCCAACCTTGAACTCGCCGCCGGTAGCGAAGCCGAATAGAGAGCCAAGAGAGCCGAAGCCGCCACCACCAGCCGCAAGCGTCGGTCCCTGAACCGCAACGCCGCCTATGGTGCCTAGGGAGCCATCAGGACCGCTACCGCCGCCGAAGATGGACGACAGGGAGCCGAACCCGCCGGTAAGGCTGCTGAGAAGCGGCTTCAGGACTGCAATACGAATAATCATCTTCGTAACATCAGCAAGAATAGACTTGCTAAGATCACTAAAGCTAAACTTAGTTCCCGAAGCAAATGATGCTAGACCATCAGCTAGACCATCAAAAGACTTGGTGACAGTCTGAGAAACAAGGCTAGAAGTCTGTCCGTATTCTTGAACAGTCTTAAGCAATCCGCCTTCAAGACCAGAACTAATAGTGTTCTGAGATTCCAAAAGTTTGATCTTAGAAGCGTTTACGGCATTAGCGTATTGGTCCTGAGTAATAACACCCTTAGCAAGCAAGTTATTGCCCGCCTCAACCGTGGCGTTATACTTCGTCATTGTGCCCACAGTAGAATCATAGATAGAATCCATTGCCTGCTGAACATCTTTCAAATGTTCAATCTGAACAATCTTATCTCTGATCCCTGCAAGCTCATCATCAGACAGCGGCTTGCCTGCCCGACGTGCCCGATTCTGAGCTTCGTCAAGTTGCTGCTGAATTTCACGCTCAGGACGAAGCAACTTCAGCCGTGCAATCTGCTGATCTAGCTTGATATTAATATCTTCCTCAACATCAAGCTTCGGCTTAGGCTCAGCTTTCTTGTCGGGAGCCGGAATAACAGTCGGCTTCTTTGTGGGCAAAGTCTCTTTCTTTGGTCCCTTTAAATCTTCTAGAGTCTTACCACTAGAATTGGTGCCAAAGCTATCATTGAACCTATCGTTAAAGTTCTCAGTACGAAACGTGCGGTTATCCTTTGCAGGAATCTTAAATAGACCCGCGTCCGCAGCATCTTTATTGGCACCTGAAATAGAATCGCCGATCAAGCCCGGCAAAGACTTAACGCCAGCAATCGTCTTAGTGACAAGAGTACCGATAGGGTCTGTAGGCAGATTATCAAAAAGATGATAGAGGAATTTACCAACCTCTTGAATTGCAGACTTTGCATAGAGAACGAAGTTCCTCCAATACTCTAAAGCGTTCTTATCGAAGTCAGCAGCCGATTGTTTCAGTGGATCAAGAGCGGTTCCACCAGCCTTATTGATATCGTCAAGACCGCCTTTAGCTCGATAAAGCGAAGTGACAAATTCCTCACTGAAGCCTAGCAGTTTGCCCACATCGATAGCGTCAAACTCAGTCTTAGCATTCTGAACAAGCGTAACAGCTTGACGAAGATTCGTGTTGAAATCCTTCAGTTTGCCATTAGCGTCAAGAATGCTAAGACCATTCTCAGTGAACAGCTTACTTACGTCATTTTCGTTAGGATCACGCGAAGCCTTATTAATGACACCGCCAAAGTTGGTAAGCTCTTTCTTCTGATCTGAAATGTCTAGACCAGTAAGCTTGTAAAGCGACTTGTAAAGAGCCTCAGCTTGATTAGTGCTTATGCCAAGTCGCTTACTAAAGTCTGAAATATCTGAGCTAAAAGAGACAAATGAATAGACCGCCGCTCCCATAGCAACAAACAAGCCAAGAGCAACGGTTAGAGGATTAATAAAAGAAAGGATAATACGACCAATTGCAGCTAAGCCTTGCCCGGCGCTCGCACCTGCTTGTGCAAACACTTGTCCAATCTGTCCGCCCTGCTGTAAGAATACGGTCAAAGGCTTCTGACCGCCTTGCAGAGAGACAATAATATCTTGAAGCTGAAACCCGATGTTGGTAAGCTGATTCCGGTTGAACACCGGACGACTGCCCACAGTTTGAAGGGCCTTCAATTCGTCTTGGACGCGGCGCACGGCGCTTGCTTCGTCGCGAAGGCTCTTGGTGGCCCGCTCAGCGGCCTTGGCGAGGCTGTCAACGGGACCACCGCCGACCGAATTGATATTATCAGTAAGCTTTTTAACAGTGTCGCTAGAAGCACCAGCGGCCTTAGCGATAGCCTCTAGCTTAGCCTGAATAGACGGGGCGATCTTATCGTTAATTTCTACGTTAAAACCGCCCGCGCCACTAGACATTTAGTTATCCGTAATTTAGACTAATAGCACCTTGGGTTAATCTGGCGCGATAAAAAGCAGCGTCGATAAACCCGGCGGGCGCCTGAGCACTGGAACCCTGATTCAAGAGGCGAATGTAGGGTAAGGCGTTGCCAATGTAAATCGGCTGTCCGCGTCGTCTTGCTGCTAGAATACCGGCTGCTTGACCTATAGCATTAGCTATTGCAATGTTCTTTGTTGAACCTTTCTGCCCCGGAACATAAGGTGGAATTTGTGTTGTAATAGGTCCAGTAAGTGAAACCTGCCAATTGCTGATAGCTTGCGAAGTATCTACAGGCGTATTATTCAACAAGTCTTTCAGAATCGCCAGAGTCAGATTAACAACTGATCTTTCAATCAGTTCATCAATATCAGTTCGCCTTTGCTCTATTATCCTTTGTAAGTCGCTCAGATTCGCCATTTTTCTTATCCAGCCAATTGCAGAATGCGTTATCCATATTGCGGATTATATAATGCAAATCCTGTTTCTCGACTTCCCCTAATTCTTTACTGTGGGCATAACGCTCAATCGCGGACCACGGGATTCTCATAATCCCCGTTCCATGATTGCGTTCTGTAGTTAAATCTTCAAACGCCTGCATATAGAATTGCAAGCCGTCATTTATCCTAGGGGCGTTCAAGATATCTTCGGGCAGTTCCCCGCCCGAAGTCATGATTTGTCTTATAACGTTCTCTTCAGCTTCGCCCGCTTCATACTGATGTAAGAGAACGTCAATTAGTTTTTTGCTGCATCCTTAAGACTGTCAATATTGTAAGACGACTGCTCGGAAGCATTGTCTACAATCCAATTGACCAGAGCACGCCAATCCGGGTCTTCAACAAGCGACTTCACGTTCTCATCAGTAAACGACAGGTCTTGTCCGTCGTCCATCGGTTGAACGTTCTCCCAACCTGCGATGACGTATTCCGACACAAGTTCAAGCTGAACCTTTTCGCGCTTTTCAGCGGACAATGCATTAGCTTGAATAAGCTTCTGCAAAGGCTTATACTTTTTCGTCATAAGACGGGAGTATTGTACGTTAAAATCACCCATGCCCCGCAACCTAAAGCGCGGAACAGTTCCATCTTCATTCGCTGAAGGAAAGTCAAACCAAACACCATCGGTCAACAGGTTGGAATCAGTCTTAAAGCTCTTGAGACCCATTGTCTTAATCCTTCAGTGGGCGCTTGAAAATAATAACAGCTTCATCATCTCCGTTAGCAACAATACCAACTATCTCCCATCCTAATTCACCTAGCTTATTTGAATTAGTTTTAATATTATCTTCAACTGTATTTTTTAGAAATATATATTCCCATTTTTGCATCACTGTTCCCCATTCAACAAAAAAGGGCCACCCGAAGGCGACCCTTTCGACTTAGCAGCTATTGTGCCCACATGCTAGAGGATTAGTTCCTTAAGAAACCATCCAGAAGTCTTGATTCCGAGGCCATCCACATAGACGATTCTAGCCATAGCACCATCAATTCTCATAAGCTCGCCTGAGAAGATCGGACCCATCTCAGAGCGGCGGAACTTGACTTGCATAACAAACCCCTTCGCTTGTTGACGCTCTTGTTATAGAGCTAGCGAAGGGGTTTGTCAAGCAGTCTTAGACAGCAGGCATACCAGCGTTGGGAACATAGTTCAGGAACGAAATTCCAAGCGTGTAGCCTGCATCGTTCTGAGCCGCCAGGGTGTCGAGCGGAATCGTGATAGGGCGACCCTTCTCGACAGCCATGCGACCACCGCCAAGCGTCAACAGCGGCACGTCATAGACAATGGCACTATTCTTGTGGGCAACGATGAAGTCTAGCGTTACATCAGCGTTATTCCGAATGGCCGCAACAGCATCCACGGTAGAAAAGTAAGCAGTAACAGTGCCTCCGACTTCAAAGTCACCAAGCGAAACATCAAAGCCTCCGAAGACGCCAACGGCCTTGTCTACAGTCACACCATTGCTGATGGTAGCCGTCCCCTCAGTGATGTAGCCAAAGAGAGCGGTAGGATTGAGCGTTACAGGATCGATGATGTTCATCCGCATACGGATTACATCTTGCGACGTATTATAAGCAGCCTCGCCAAGAGACGTGTTGCGAGTGCCCGACTTTAGACCAAGAGACCCGTTCCTGTAGGCATCATTGAGACCCACAAAGGTAAGATCAGCGTTAAGCTTATCCTGCCCCGGAATGTTTAGAGTGAACTGATTTGCAACAGAACCTTCAATATACTGTGCCTGTTCTCCAACACCATCATTACCAAGACGCCGCTCGATATTGTAGGAGCGAGTCTTGATAAGCTCAGGATTGGCAACCGTAGCATTACGAAGAAAGTCACCATAGAAGATACGAATGGACTTACCAGTTGCAGTCTCAGCAACAGGAGTCCACGAAGTCTTATCAAAGTCTAGAGTATTAGCAGAGATGTTGCGAATGCGAGCATAACCGCCGTTATTAGCAAACTTATTTACAGTCGCGTCGCCACCGACATAAATCCACTCGCCAACATTGAAGCCAAGCGAAGTAAAAATACCAGCCGTTGACGTAAGCGAAGCAATACCTGTACCCACAGTGATAGCAGAGTCACCGGAAGCAAGCTCGCGTCCCACTTCTTCAAGTCGCGAAAGAGCAGCGGGCGAAGCGTTGGCAGTTAGAGCCTTAGAGACAGTGACCTTAGTTGCACTAACAGCCGTAACAAGAGCCAAGCCATTGTTAGCGGGCTGATCGAAGTTGCGAGCAACGACAAGATCACCAGCACTAAACACAGTCAGTCCGGTTGCTGCAAGGTAGCCATCAGCAGCGACAGACGTAATCGGAATCTGAGTACCATTGAACGGAGCAGTCTTAGCCTTTTCAAAGGCGTCAGCAAACATAAAGCCTTGAAGCAATCGAGTAAGATTGCGCTGAGTAAGGTCTTGATTGAAGCCGGCAGCAACCTCAATATCCGTAGGCGATCCCTTAAGCCGCTGGCGAGAGCGACGAATCGGAGCACGGGCAATAGTCGTGATCGCGCCTCCGGTGTCTCTGTAGGCATTCGGCTCTAGCTCATGCCAAACCGGAGTCGTGGGAAGAACCTTAAGCGAAGATTCTTCTGCATAAGACAGACCGGTAAAATCACTATTTTGCTTGTTAGGGCTAGCCATTTGCTTTAATCCTTACTGCAATTCATCAAATTCATATTCAACGATTACGCGATATTGAAAAAATGTTCCGTCATTGCTCATTTCCTCAATTCGTGCATTGCGATAGATCACGCTAGCATCAGTTGGCGCCCCGCGAAAGGCATCACGCATCGTTTCGGCTAGCTGTCTGCCCACAGTAGGGCCATCAGACAAAAACATCGGCGCAAAGACCTGAATAAACATCAAGCCATTGTTTGTGTATCGTGCCTTTGAATTAATCGGACTGCCCACAGAAGACTTGCCAGCCTGAACGCCTTGCGTTGAGAAGCGGGAAAAGTAATGCTGCTTATTTTGATTCTTACCAAATGATAATTCAGTTTCAGGAAAGCGCATGTCGTCACAGTCAAGCCGTGTAAGAGCGATCTGTGACCATGCGCCAAGAGCCCTAGAACCCATCTGAGCAATAGCGGCGGAATAGGTTGTAAGGTCGCTCATTCGCCAAACTTCAGAAGATGCATAATAATTTGTGATCCCGGTTTGAATGTTGAAATAGGACCGGTAATAAGCTCTTGTCCATCTGAGCGAATAACAAGGTCTCCTTGCT
>JAOYND010069574.1:0-11187 GCA_025802135.1 Lagerstroemia fauriei | reverse complement strand
TTTTATCATTGCTGTGTTGGATGGAGGATGCGTGAAGTTTGGAGATGTGCGCACCATATTCTCCTTTCTCTGCAGAGGAGAGAGAGAGAGAGAGAGATTTTCCTTCTGTGGGTCAGAGTCGAGGATTTGAGAACGTGACTGCCTCTGCTGCTATGCAGTGGGGAGTTTCATTGAGGTTGAAGCAATCGAACATCAAAATTCTTATGTCGACGTGATAGATTTAATTAATAAAAATTTGATATATCAGCAAGCATTTTAAAATATATTTAAAAATGAATATTATTAATTGATAGAAAAAAATGATGTGATACTTATTCACAACGTGTTAAACATTTATGGTAGAGTTCACGGATGACGTGGTAAACTGAGTTCTTGCAGGAACGTCTCATCAAACAAATACAAATACCAATATCGAAATGATGCGATGAAACCCATGTACAAAAAAGAAATAAAAACATATCCCATATTATTCTTAGAGGTGTCAACAGCTGTATGGTAGAAATAGAATTGGTAGGAGTCTACCAGATTAGATTGGTTTTCTATAGATTTCAATAAAGTTCGGGTAGGTTCCCAGTAAGAAATTAAGAAGTCGCTCAGGTTTCAGTACAAGGTATCCGAAATCGATATTGAAACTTATAGAAAATAGGTAGGTTCGTGCAATTAATTTCAACCATTGATAACTTTCTACCCGTAAAAATAAATCATTTATAACTTACTTTGTTAGAATTTCAATTCTCTGGCAATTTCTAGTATTGTATTCGTAACTTGATAAACTTTCATTTGATAGAGTAATTATATATATTTGATGCGTTTATCATGTCGATAATTTTATATTAATTGAGGTAAGAAGAAAAAATAACGAACATATTTTAATGAGATACCAAGAACTTATGGTATAATACAAGTTTTAGGTAGGATTCAATTCCTAAATCAAAAAGGGTAAGGCACGAATTCGAAATTTAGGAACTAGTTTTATCTAGAGAGGGTTCAGGCACCATAAAAATATAGGATAATTGAATCCGATTAGCCCTAATTATTTCATTGATGTCATAGGATGCCATTACGAGTCATTCCCCCGAGTTTTTTGATAAAAAAAAAAAAGGAAGGTAGTTGTGATGAACCAACCACAATGCTACGTAATGTGCGAGTCAACTCCTCATTCTCAATCGATAGCGGAGGTCATTCGATTCTTTGCACTTCTGGCCCACATTTTCACAATATATTGTGGAGGTATTACAATTACATTGTTCACAATGAGAACCCGCAGAGCATGATTACAAAGCAATCCTAAACTCTCAAATAACTTACAACTACATGATATAGAGAGGGTAGATTGATCATAATGGACAACATGCTCCCTTTTGTGGTTAGGTTTGCTCACCTTGTAAGTCAACAGTATCATCTCTTTGTTGATTTCAATGCTATTGAGTCTAGTAGCTTCCATGAATTCCTCTTCAAATATTTTATATAAGGTAAGAATATACGTAGAAGCAGCATGTTGTAGAATTCCCCCATAATTAACCACTCTTACTAGTACACCATTTTTGCAATAAAAATCTTCATTTAACTCATCCTCGCGCATTTCTTCAAACTTTTATTCATAAAAACTTATAATCTTGATTAAAGGCATGGATGTCTTAATTATCTTATGGAAGACGCTATTTACACTCTCACTTCTTTGGGTAGACTTCATCCTCGCAAAAAATATATCTTTACTAAATGCAGGACACCACTTCATATGCAATTCATACAACCGACTCAGCCATGAATGTGTCTCAAGATCATGTGTCTTGATCATGTTCAACCAGTTCAACTAATATTCATCCCCATCCATACATCCATTAAGACACTTACTAAACTTATGATAAAATTCTAGATTAGCATAATGCCCGGCAAGATGCTGCCTGTCATTTTCTGAAATATTCCATAAGTATAAAGGATGACGTGAATTGGGGAATACCTTTTCAATTGCACTCACCATGGCTTGATCGTGATCGGTGAATATTGAGTTCGATTGTCGACCTCCCATGCATTCTTTAAATGTCTCAAACAACCAAGTAAAAGAGCTTATCATCTCATCCAAAAGGAAAGAACATCCAAACAATATAATATTCCAGTGATGATTGATATCCACAAATGGAGCATATACCAAGTCATACCGATTGGTTCGATATGTTGTATCAAACACAACCACATCACCAAATGTGTCATAATCAATTTTTGATCCACCATCACATCAAAAGAAATTTGTCATCCTGTTTTATTGATCCACTTGTACTAAGTAGAAAAACATTAAATCACTTGGTTGCTTGATCCGAAAATGATTAATGATACTTTGTCCATCCCCTACTTCAATCATCTTTTCCATTTCTGTACATAGAAAATTGTGGAGATTCTTATTGGTGAATCCAACATTGTTCTATCCACCCAATTCATTTGCCAAATAGGAGTACGATTTCACTGGTTTTATACCAATACTAACCATCGAGCTGATAGTAGCTTTGGGTGCATATGTTGTCATTCATCCTGATAGCAAATTACATCTTTCTTCTTCAATTGCAAGCTCATGGTTGTGTTCTCGAATAATACTAGAAATCACCCAAGTACCATCTTCTATAGTGAATCTATCTTGTAGCCAGTTATTGTATCAAGACGATTATACTTGCGGATCTTAGTTGGGTCTTCAAGCTCACAATATACAGCCTTCAAACATAAAAATTCACGTTTGTGACATACCTTCTCATCGTTATATCTTTTCTTTCCTTTTCAAACACTAAAACGCATTCGAAGTGTATAGCATTACAAAAATCATAAGTTTAATCTTCAGAACCGAATTTCATCCAACTTTTGGTTCTTCAGTATATGCGTAGCAGTTTTCATTCAACCTAAGTGTGAAACAAAACTATTTATCACATGTATTAGAGGAATCATATTATTATATTCTTTATATAATAATAAATAAATAAAGCAAATAAATGATTACATGCTCACCAATACTATATCCTATCTAATAAATAAATGCTTAGTCTTATTTATATTTTAGTTCTTCTGCTTATATTTAATTTATACATAAATCGAATAAATCTAACGAACATGTGATACAATAATACAAATAATCTAAACCGACCAACTGTAAAATTTCCAACTTGCCCACAAAAGGTTGAGCTCATATACAACCTAAAAGCTTAAACTGATAGGATAGCGATACCCGCTCTCTTATAAATCAGGTTTCAATCTCTTATTTTATTCGATGTGAGATTTACCTCTCAACACCCGTTCGCACGTGGTAATGTGTTCACACTTGACATATGTCGTTAAACACCCGCCTCAACAACTGACTTCAAGCCGCGCATTTTCTCTTCTAGTCTCAAGCGAGGGTGGACAAACTACCACGATGTGGGATTTCTACCATCCTCGGGCTAACAACTAACCTCCAGCCGGGCATTTTTCTTCCGGTCTCGGGCTTACGGGCCACGGATTCCACACTCGAGCCTAGCGTGATGTGAGCCCACATAGTAACCTGTTCTCGTACCATGTAAAATTTCTAGCGTATTGTGCACCACTGATTCACCAGATCATAAAGTTTAACAGGAAAATCAATTTGTGCTGGACGAAACAAATAAATCAAAGAAAGTGCTGATTCATCAGCTCTTGGGGAAACTTGACATACTCCACTGCCTTGTTCACCAACGTGTCTCGAGTTTTTGTTTGCTGTAAGCACCAATTGCAAAAGTCAAGTGTTTCAACTTCCTACTAATCTATTACTACTCTGAGGGAGGATGCCTTCTTGTAATGTTCTTTTCCTAAAATACTCTTAGTTGAAATTTCTCTAGTCCTTAGATTATAATGAAATGTGGTCATAATTGTAAATTCGTCAGGCATAACTACTCACTTTCCGCCATTTTCTTTCCCACTTAAAACTTCCCTCTCGTCTCTACTATACTTTTTCCTTTTGATAGCTGTTTTTAATACTTGTATTTCGTTTCTCACTCTTTTACCAACGATCCGTATATATAAATTACGAATTTCAATTTCATTTCTACAATTCACTGTTATAACTATCTAATTTAAAGATTTGAAAAATTATCTGCTTAGCATTTCTACATGCACGAATAGATGTTTCTAATAATTTTTATTGAGTTAACACTTATCGTGCGTATCACAGGTAAACCTCTAGTATAAGATGAATGAATCCTACCTAACAAATAAATGCTTAGTCTTAGTTCTATTTTAGCTCGACGGCTTATATTTATAATTAATTTATATATAATTAAACAAATATAACGATCAATTGATATTATAATATGAATAATCCAAATCGGCGGAAAAAACTTCATTTGGCCTGAGAGATTTTTTTGGAGTTGAACCATTTCTAACGTTGAACTATGCCATAGGCCTTCATGATTAATATCTATAAAAGGAAACTATTAAAGAAGAAAACACCCGATCATAGTGGAATTTCTTAAGATTATTTTTTCTCTATATAAAAGAGACATGAATCTAAAAGGGATAGAAATAATAGGAAATAAAGGGTACGAGAAGTCTCACAGGTGATAATTAAACTTAGAATCTCTTGGTTTCAGGTCGATTGCGATACCAACTGCACTAAAAACTATTTCTCAAATTTCTTAAGCTTATTAAGTCATACGATTTTCGACCAAAAGATTTTGGATTTGAATATTATTACAAAAATCACCATTGCCTCTTCATTCTATTTTTCCTCGCAACTCCTTCTAAATTTATAAGTTTTTTCTTAATAATAGCAAAAATAATCAATGCTTATGTCTTTCTTTTAAGATTTTGGTTGTAAGGCCAACTTGCACGACCTGCGAATCCGATAACATTATCTTCTGTCGTTTACGTTTCTCGATCCGGTTCTTGATCTACGACCAGGCATCGATTCATAAGTTCCAATCAGGTGACAAAACTCAACATAGAATTAGACAATAGATTTCCGGGGCGAAATTAGATAATTCATCGAAAATATAAACAAAATTAGTAAAATTTATATAGATTTTTACAGGATTTCTCGAGTTCAGAGGTGGGCAATCGCTCTCGCGCCGTCTAAAATCCATCCCTGTCTATAACACAACGGAATAATAATGGGATGCTATCATATTTCGCACGGAAGACATTCCGTGTTCCCTGTAAATACTTCACCATCTGTAAATGCCAAATCGAGTAACCCTAGTTGTCATTTAGGGATATTTAGAGGGTTAGTGCAGTTGCAGTTAGCAATGAATTTCTTCTTCCACGCTCTTATTACTGATCGAAGAATAAGTCCGGACCAACATGAGTTGATTGAAATGGTTCGATATGTCTTTCCTTTGAGCAATATCTCGTATTCAAGCCTTGTGAATGGAGAAAATTCATGTTGGAAGAGTTTTATTCGCTTAATGGGCAGACTTGGCTGGAACCTAGATTAGTTAAGGTCCACTAGATTTCTAAATATCACCTAATATATATAAAAAAAATCGGAAAGTTGACGAAATCTAAAAATGGGTCTCTAGAAGTTCCAAGGAAGCATAACATACTGTATCATTCATTTATTGGATAAGTAATATCCAATGAGAATTAATTTAAGTAAAAATATAATCTCACTATTATCTGATGTATCCCCACTTAATTAAAATCTACTAAATTCGAGTGGTATAACTGTGCTAAACTGATGAGATTAAGTTGAAGTTATGAAAATTTGCCATAAACTGATAATTAGCAGCTTTTAAGCTTATAAAAAATACTGGAAATAATTATATGTTTACAAAATTATCTTTTTTTATAATGAGGAGTTTAATCTTCCCGAACTCATGAATTCAGGCAAATTCATGTGCAATGCACATGTGTGGGTGGTTTCATTGAGGGTTACGCGCTCAAGGGGAAATGAAAGATCTGATTTCATGGAGTGCTATCCAATTGAACTAGCACTTTAGGGTTGTAATTACAAGGTTATCGATGTGATACGAAGAAGAAAAAGGGGACAGATTCTAGTAGAATACAAGAAACCTTAGTAATATGAACGGCTCCCGTAATCAAGAGGGTAGAATTTGAACTCAAAAGTTAGGATTCGATTTAGTACATGATAGTGTCTGAATACCATAATAAATACAAGCCTCTAAATCCAACTTTGTGACTCCACATATCCTCACTTAAAATTAATTTTATTTAGGTATTACTTATTTACAGCCGGTGAATACTACTAAAAAAAAGGGCTTCGTATAGTGGTACTGTTCTTGACCTGGAAACATGGGTTCAATTTTCATCAGTGGGCCTTCATGCACTCCTTGATTCCCTCTGCCTTCTAAATCGGGAGAACGATAGCAGAGGTCCTATAACTTTATCATATTTGGCAATTGAGTCCTATAACTTTGAAAGTGGCTAATTCAGTCCTATAACATCAGTTCCGTTAACCTTTAAGTCTCACCAGGTAGCATGAGGAAATACTAACTTTTTTCGGTCCGTACCATTGGTATCCAGAAGCCCAACAGACTGTGACTAATTCAGGTCGAGCAAGGAGAGCCCACTACGAGAGTAAAGCTCTCCTAATGTGAATTCTCTCCATTCACAAGACTCTAACTCGAGACCTTACTTAAGGGAAAGAGACATCCTACCATCTCAGCCAATTCACTTTGGTTGAGGAAATACTAATTAGATTGTGATAAATTAGTAGATAGATGTTAATTACCCAAATAACTACCTTAATTATTACTAATCAGAATAATTTAATTGACTCTTTATTACGTCACAGTAAGATAGGATCATTTAAATCTTTTTCCCTTTATACACCCAAAATAATACTACTTGCCCAATATTTAATATGAACGATGAGTTCCTATAATTGAATAAGTACGACCAGTCCTCAGAAACAAGGGACCCAGTAAATTAAGAAGCAGATATAAATGTTCACTCAGACGAAACCAGAGAATTGGACCCACCTCATTGGTCCAATTCATTCCCCCTGCTCTGTTCGATGTCATGCCACAAGAGGAATTTCATTTCATTGGCTGTGTCACGTGGTGCAATCGACTATACAGAAGAAAATGAATTATACACCATAATCAAAGAACATGAAACGTCTCAAAATGCAAAACTTGTGGCGTCGCAGTTTTGTGTTAAAAAAGAAAATGTACTAATTCGAGAAATCAAGTCTAGGTCCTACCGGAGGTCCATGGAGTAAATGTATAGCATGGTCAGGGCACAATCGATCGAGTTTGGACTCGTTATTATTTTGTGGACGTCTTAATCGGTGATCGTTTTGAGTAACTCTGCTTGCTCTTGTTCTTGTTGTTATAGCGACTTCTGAACCTCGGTACATGCTTCGGATAAAGTCGATTCACGTGGAGCATAGTATGACAACAGTACTATATCCTATGGCCTGTCAATTACCATCTTCAGTATCCATCTCGAATTAATGTTAGTTTTTTTTTTTTAATGAATGGCTAGATTTGAAGATAAAAGATAAAGACTCTTGCATAATTATTTTTTTTGATAACCAAGGTATCCGAGCGCCTTCCGGACCCGACTAGCGGTGGTTGTAACACCTCCTCCTCGGAGCACACGCAATAGCACGCAAACCACGTGTGCCGGGTAAGTCAGGCGAACCTAACGGGCTCAAGAGGGCTGAAAGCCCCCACTAACGAAGAAGCGCCCATCCTGAGATTCGAACCTGTGAGGTCTTGGTAAACGTCCCAGTGCCCCACCAGTGGGGCTGCTTCTTGCATAACCCTAATTGAGCTTGTAGGCATCTGTACAAGATTAATATACACAGGCTAGACCATCACGAATAAAATGAAAATCAAGCTTTAGTATGTTTTTTTCAACATGAAAGATGAACTTAGAGGTGAAAATAGTTCAGGGCAGGTGATTTTTCTCCAAATTCGCAAGGCCCATTTTTTTCAAGTCAGTTTTTTTCAGACTAAATACCATACCGAGAACTTTTTGGAGTAATGGAAAATTGACCGCTAACATTGCCATTTTTTTTACCCAACTTTTAATATAATGATAAATTAAATACAAAAATAAAAAATAACATTCATTATAATAAATAATAATTACTACTTATTTCAATTTTGGTAAATCAATAATTTAATTAACATAAGTATAGACTAAAAATTAAGTCTAAAAATATTTAAAATACCGTTTTTATTGTAAAAATTTAATAATAATAATAATAATAATAACCAGACACATACTCGTGCTATAAACGGAAAGAAAATAAAAATAAATAAATGTGGAATACTATGATGAACATGTATAATTACATTGTTTAAGTATAACGTAATACAATTTAATTTATTTAAAATTCGCTAACTTATAGTAGTAGATAAAGCATTCACAGTTATCATTTTATATACGATGTCAATTTTACTTTTTGAAATTTATAATTTTAAATCATTTGTTAAAAAATGACTGATTTTTTCAGCTAAAATTGTAGATATTGAGTGATATGGAGTGAGAATGGAGAATCTGAGCAGTTAATGAAAGATTTTTCTCTTTTAAGATACGAGATATGAAATGAGAAGAGAGTAACTGAAATTACTATTTTACCATTAATCTGGATGATTTTATAAAGTATATGCATATTATAGATTTTAATGTTTAAATTAGACTAAAGACAACTATAAAAAATAAAAAAAGATACCAAATTTCTTAAAAGTTTGTATATAATAGTGTAAGATTAAGTAGTGCTGATTCCGTGTATTCCCGAGACACTTGCATGACTTTCTCGAGAAAGAGTGGCTGCAATTCCGCCATCATGCATACGGGGTTGCAAAATATTTTATGAATTTATGGAGGGAACAATTTATTATTATTAGATAACATGAGGAGATATGTTCCTAATAATTCATATAATTTCATGTCCTGAAGAAGATATCTTCCTGAACCCTAAAGTGTCCGTTGACCTTGTTGAACCCCACCAAAATAGGAAAAACAAAGTCGTAATCGGAATAAAAAACAAATATATATATATATATACTAGAAACGGACTCGTACTATGTATGAAAAAATAAATTAGATTTTAATATATAAATTAGATTAAGGACAAGTATAAAAGAAAATAAAAAAGACACTTAATTTTCCAAATGTTTGTGTGTGTGTGGGTTATGCGTGTTTGTTTTTCTTTTGCCAAATGGGAGAAGTGGAGAGAGAGAAAGGGAATTCAACATGTATACGAGATTAGGGAGAAATTTTTAGATGTTCTTATCTCACCACGTGGTGTATGGAACATTAATCAGATTGTGACTAGGGGTGAGCGGATCCGGGTACCCTGTATTTTTTCATGGTACCCGGACCCTCAGTTCCTAAATCTTGAAACCAAATCCTATCCTGTTAAATTTTGTACCACGGGTTCCAGGTACCCTGTTGAAACCTACTTATTATTATTTTTTTACCACTATAATATGAATTATTTCGATATTTTTCATAATTGGTATTATTTCATATATATTTTTATCATAATCAAATATGTATAGTTTTTAAATATGTTTTCATTGTATTTTTTTTATGATGCAGGTTTAATCCTGCGGCCCCTAACCAGCCTTTGACAATACCGCTTTACGGCATAAGACATCGGGTGACCCGCTCGACCGAACTGCGTTAGGTGGGGTTCAAACTCCTGAACTTGGGGAGCAACCCAATTCAGGCGCACACCTTGACCAACTCCGCTGGCCCGGGTGGGCTGTTATCATTGTATTTAAGTACTATTTATTACTAATTTTAAGTTATAATGATATTTAGACATGAAAATTTATCAAATATACATAATTATTATGTCAAATGAAGTTTATCGAGTTAGGAATGCAACAATTTAAACAGTTCATAAATTGAAGCTCAAACGAGAAGGATTATGAACAATTAAATTAATTATACGAATAAGTTAGCAGGTTTTGGTTCCGGGTAACCTGTGTGCAAGAACTGGAACCAACTGGTTCCTTAATTTTTTATCTGGAACCTACCCTATTTTCATAGAGATCTACCTAGAATCTACTTAATAGGGTAGATTCCTACCGGTTCCGAGTCTACCATATACTCGTGCACACCCCTAATTGTGACGAACGAGTAAATTGGTGTTAATTATTAGAACAATTATCTTAATTATTTCCAATCAGTTGTCATAATTATCAGGTAAATTGGTTCAAATTGTGTAAAAATTTTCCCTCCATTCACCTTCATTAAACCATATCGCAAAAAACAACCTTACTAGATAATATCATTTTATTATTTATCTATACTATTATATGCAAACGTTTGTCTATTTTGGTGTCTTTTTTAGCTTTTTATATTTGAGCTTTACCTAATTTACATATTAAAACTTATGGCATACATCTATTTTATAAAATCCTCTAGATTAAGGGTAAAATGGTAATTTCAATCATTTTTTCTTCTCACTCCACATCTAAGATCCAAACGGCAAAAATCTTTCATTAACAACTTAGATTCTCACACTCCATAACCGCATAATAAAAAAATATTCTATTTTCTTTTAATTATAAGTTAAATAATTTGTCTTTATTTTTAAATGAATTTTCTGAATATGTAAATAAAATTATAAAATATACTATTGACAACTTAGAATGGTCTGTCTGTTATTACAAGTTAATGTAAATTAATTTCAATTGTTAAAAGTAAGAATTTGTAATCGACTGTAAAATGGACAATTTCGTGCTTAGCACGGATCAATGTCTAGTTATTTAATATTCTTAAAGGCTTCACATATAACTGAAACATGAACAATTTTAAGGTGAACCAGCCCACCGTGAATCTATTAAGAAAAAATATTGGTACTTTCCAGTCGCTCGTAAAAATGCCGGTATTTTTCTCTAATTAGTTTATGTGAATCAAGTCCTCCTAGTAATGGCTCCTGAATCAGAAGGATAGACGTCATTGGGACATTGGTAGGGATGGCAATTGGACCCGAGCCCGTGTGGCCCGGCCTGCCCCGCTCCTATTTGGGGCGGGTCTGGGGCCCGCTACCGCCCGCCCCGTCCCGCCCTTATATATTGTTATATTTATATAATTATGTATTCTAAAATTAATTTACTTGATTTATTAATACTTTTGTCTTAATAAATTAGATAATAATCGTTATATTTTATCGAAATATGTAAATTTAAAATTTATTTAATTATACTATCATAAATATGTAAATTTATATCATATTTTCAATTATATTTCACATAGTATTAATTA
>JAOYND010069465.1:0-11193 GCA_025802135.1 Lagerstroemia fauriei | reverse complement strand
AAGAAGTGGACCGCCCTCCTCAGGGCAGTCGTCGCCGTCTCATAAGTTATCTCCTCCCCTTCCTCCACCCTAACCGGTGGGATCGTTTGCTTGAATTTGCTCTCCCTCAGAAACTGCAATCAACATTGGATTGGGGACGAGTTCTTCAAATATTTGAAAGTTTAGAGGGTTAAATCATCCATTTATTTTTAAAGAATTTTCCATTAAAAAAAGGAAGAAAATTCGGATCGGTGACGATTAGTCCGATAACATCGTGACTGTATGATACTTTTAAAGTATTAATAATTAATGAATTTCCTTATTTTACCAAAAAAATATGTTTCCCTATGGTACAAAAAAGAAAAAAAAATGGAAAAGGATGGCCGCCCGGTAAACAAGAGATTCTTGTATGAGCGCTCAGCTCGCCACGTCATTCATGTTTAACACGTCATCGTTAACTATCATATCACATTTTTCTATTCATTTAAAATATTTATTTTTTAATCATATTTACTTAGTGTCGAACATTCATTGACTAGATTCACCTCATCATCCGTGAGCTCGACTTACTAAAATGACTAAATTTTATTAATTTATAACACCACGTAATCACTACAGCGTGATGCTGTACCTGTTATGTTACGCAAAAAGACTCTCTTGCATGGAACAGACTCACGCATCATACTTGTATATATATATATATATATATATATATATACACAGTACGTACGTACCTGGAATCGCCAGAGAAGGTCGCCGCAGGGCTTAACCTTGAACCGATTCTCGTAGAAATTGAGACGGGCGGCCTCGACCTCGGCGATCTCTTCCGGGGTTCCGGCGGCCGGGTCGAACTCCCATATCTGCCGCCCGACGTAGTTGTTGGTGCTGTACAAGTAAGGGTTGTCACCTCCTTCTGCTATCTTCAGTCTCCACATCCTCTTCTTCTTCTATATATATACGCCCTTGAGTCCTGCAAATAGTTCACCAAACTATCATATCGATCTCAATATCGAGCTACAAACCTCTTACTCATAGAAGCCAAGTAGCCGAAATCAAACATGTAAACTATACACCGACGACATTGAAACTGTAAGCTTCACATACTAAACGACGATATCTGTCTTAATGAACCTTAGCTCCTCGACGATACATATGTATATCAATGGGATCGAGCGGGAAGTAACCAGTAAAGTACCTCTGTCGAGTGCGGTACGAGTGATCTCGATCCCTCTTGGGCACGACTGTATCGAACACCGAAGGTGATAATTAAGGCCTCTAATTAGCAAAGTAAGACAGCCTCAACACGGTAGAAAATCGGAAATGGAGATCGACCGAGAGAGTTTTGGCTCTGGGAGGAAGAGGAAAGGTGGAAGAGAGAAATGGGGTTCTTCAGAGAGCTCAAGCTCTGATCGCTGTGGAAGAAGAGGTGAGTGTAGTGTGTGTGTATATATATGTGTGGGTGTGTAGAAGACACCCTGCACCGTTCATTATTTTATATCATATATATATATATATATATATAGTTTGCATGGTTATGGTCAAAATTCGACCAACAGAAGAAGATTTGCAAGAGGAATAAGTTTTTTTAAAGTGGACGTGCCCGGGCTTTGGAGAAAGTTTTTTATGACACGGGTATACCACGTAGCATTGCTGACGTGGTATCATGAGCCAATAAGATTGGATTATTTTTATGATTTTTTTAATAAAATCTAAAGGGGAAAAAATCAACCCCTAGAGGGGAAAAAAATAACCCTAAAATACATTGATTTGATTGGCTCGTGACACCACGTAAGTACTGCCACGTGGTATACGCATGTCATAAAAGACTTTCTCCGGGCTTTGGGAGATCTTCCACCAGCTCCTGGGTTCAAATCCCCATAGGCACATTTTCTCGTGGGTGGGGCTTTATAACCCTCGAACCCGTTAGGTTCACCTGACTTATCGGCACACGTGGTTTACAGGCTATTGCGTGTGCCCCGAGGAGGAGGTGTCGCAACCACTGCTAGTAGGGCCAGGAAGGCGCTCGGATACCTCGGTTATAAAAAAAAAGAATATCCGTCTCATCGACTTGATTTATAACTTATGGAAAAATTCTTACAATCATGAATATTCTCCATTCTCAAAACTCGAATTTAAAGCCTTAAGTAAGTGTAAATCTTAGAGCTTTACCTCCCCGTGGGCGTCCTACCCGAATCGAACTAGATTAATTAGGGTCCGTTGAAATCCTGGATACAGGTGGTACAGACCGAAAAAGGAAAATGCATATTTCTATTTAAAGGATAATGCACGATTATGATTATGCTGGTTCTAGGCCTGGCAAACTGTGTTGTGTCGTATATAAACGTGTCGTGTCTAAACGTATTCGGGTTAGAAACTCCGATGATCTGGATATGACACATTTATTTTTCGTGTTTAAATGAGTTTGTGTCTAAACGGTCGTTTTTAAACCGTGTCTAAACCGGGTTGACCCATTTAATATAGAACATCTGCAATATATAATTATACTCTAATAATATATCATACAACTACTAAAATAATTATATTTATAGACAATTAGTATAATAAATAAGTAAGATTAATTAATTACGTAATATTTGAAGATAATGAAACATGTAATGTATGTAATATTTTACATATCATAAAATATTTATATATAAATATATCAAATAAGTTCAATATTTATATAAAAATAATGAAATACATTTAATAAACGTGTTTAAACATGTGTTATCGGATTATACAGGTTCAACCAACTTAAACACGTTTATTTATCGTGTTTGAACGAGTTCGTGTCTAAATAGGTTTGACTCAAACCCGTCTAACTCTGTGTCGTGTCGTGTCGTGTCGGATTACCGTGTCGTATAAAAAATTACCAGGCTCAGTTAGTTCCATTCGATGTTTATCTCATTTTTCCCCCTTGGAAAAGCACGTGGGGAGACGAGGATTTGATTTCCTTGGCCCTGGCTATGTCATTTTCTCCTTGGGAAAAACAGGGGAGGAGACGTGGATTTGACTTCCTTGGCCACAACTTCTACTGATAATAATATATTCCTAATCAATTGAACCAGCACGTAAATCCAACAAATCGTCGGGAAAAAAACTATCTGATGATGGTGGTGATGATGATGATGATGTGATAATAAAGGAAGTCTGGTTAAATCATGCATCCAATGTAAACATTTATGGCACGCATAAATCGGTTTAATCGAGATTGTTCTTCCGTATCTTATTCCTAAATATGATCTGATCACATTCGAGTCTCGTGAATTTCTATAAAATTCGTTATATCGGGAAAGTTTTATCGCTTAACAGGCCATCGCGACTCCCACATGGATCAGTCAAGGCTCGTTCGGGTTCTGCAAAATACTCAAGCAAACATCGAATAATCGAACTAGTGATTTTTCAAAAAGGGATAATTACACTAGCGGTACATAGCCGTTTCGAAATGTTTCATGTTAGTACAAAACCTTTTTTTCGTTGCATTTTGATACAAAACCTTTCAAAAGTGTGTCACTTTAGTACATTCCGTCAACTTTGGCGGACTCAGCAATCTGACATGGACGTCACACAAGCATACATACTGACGTGACATGCTGATATAATTTTTTTAAATGAATAAATATATTGATATCGTTAGTGAACAGTTGACGAAACGTACCAAAGTGGCACACTTTGAAAGTTTTTGTACCGAAATGCAACAAAAAAAAGTTTTGTACTAACATGAAATATTTCCAAAAGGTTTTGCACTGCCGGTGTAATTATCCCTTTCAAAAAACAGCATCACATCAAAATGACCGAAATTGCAGAGAACCCTAGATCTCCATACAACTGTTAGCAATCGTGAACCCTAAAATCCTCAAAAAAGAAGAAGAAGAAGAAGAAGCTAAAGTACTTTACAACTTTAGAATGTTTAAAGTTTCATTGACCATCGAATTCCCTACTTTTATCAATTACCGGAACATTATATTTGACAATTTTCACCATGTGGAGGACGAATTGTGTTTTAGTACTCTCGAGGGCCCTGTCACCGACCATTGTGTCCACCATGAAGAATACCGATATGATGAGTTATACTAAGAATGTTCTTTAAAGTGAAGAAAAAAAAAGGAGAGAATTAGAAAGAAACACCAATAATACAAAATTAAACATTTGGACGTAAACCGAACCATTTATAGATACAGTAAAAAATGAATATGATGTCACGTTAGTTTCAACTCGCAATTAATTAGTAAATCTGAGCATGGATGAAGATTTCCCGGACCGTGATCAGTTATTGAAAATACAATTCTATATTTTGGTGTGCATCGTATGTATAATATAATATATATATAAGGTGGAAGTGCAAGTTAAATTATTAATTTTTTTTACTCGTTCCGCATGATGATCTTATAATTATTAATTGTTGAAACGTAGGTCAACAATGGCAGACTCCCACTACTATGTACAAATATCGGGGAATTTTATTATTTTTTTAATTTTTCATATTTATCCTTAATCTAAATTTACATATTAAAATTTATAAATTGTATATATTTTATAAAATTCTCCAAATTAAGAATAAAATAATAATTTCAGTCAATATCTTCTCATTCCATATCCATGATCTTAACAGCAAAAATATTTCGTTAACTGTCCAGATTCCCATCTCACTCCGTATCTATAATTTTAACAGAAAAATCTGTCACGTCTTTCTCAACGAATGATTAAAAATTTTAAATTCGAAAAGGTTAAATTGACTCAATATACTAATGACAACTAAGAATGCTCTGTCTACTACTAAAGTTAATGATCTTTTCAAATGAAATAAATTACAATACATTAGAAATAAATAATCTAATTATACGGGTTCATCCAAATGTTTCACATTTATTTAATTTTAATTTTTTTTTCCGTGTGGAACACGATTTCTGTGTTTATTAATATATAGAAATGTGATTAAAGATGGGGTATGATAGTCCGTGCAATATTGTCCAGCAACAAGTAAACTAGGCCGTTTGGCATTAAGTGAAAGAATGTGAATGCCTAATGGGCAAGGGAGTTAGCTCTTCTAATCAGTCAATCTGTACAGTGATTCCCTTCCTGATAAGTCTGCTCGATGTAGAATCCCTAAACAGATTACGAAGAGCAATACGTTTGAAAATCGTATCATATAAAATTCAAAGCACCAGAGTTCCGATGGCAAACCCCGGTTGATTTACATGGATTAAGGTAAAAGTCGAGAAGGGTTTTCAAGCCATAATCCATCTCCTCAACCTCTTGAATGGAGAACTTGACCGTTCTCATTAACCTAATTAATCCGAAGCCCTTACTCGACCTGGACATATGTTTGGATTCACCGATCGTGTCGGCGAGGACTGTATGTGGAGTATATGGTGCGTGCAACGTATGCCCACTGTTGTCCATACGGTCACCAAAATTCAATTGAGAACTACGATGCTCATTTCAGCTCTGTTCGCCTGCATTTCGTAAGTAACATATCTCATGACAGCATTCACATTGTGTCACAAATAATAATATTCTATTATTATTTGCTTCTATAATATCCGATTTTTTTTACTTTTGTGTTTTTTTTAATGGGTATTTGATCGAGTTTTGTTTGTTATTCTGCATGGGCCTGTGTGTACAGAGAAAAAGAACCATATAATAAGTCATTTTTATGAATTACTGAGACTAATATTAAAAAAGAATTTAAAATATCAAATTTTTATGGGTTTATAATTAGAGATTAAATTCACGCGCATCTAAAAAACTTAATTAAGTAGGTGCGGTAGTACAGACGAGTCGGGACAAACCATTATAAGGAGGGCTTTAATGTCTTCTGTCCATTGCTCAAGAACTGATACGAGTTGAATCTTTTCCTCTGTGCTTGATTAACTAAACTATGAGCCGGTCATCTGTCCAGTATTGGGCTTTTAAAAAAAAAATATGTTATAAGATTTCACGCGGTAACGTACTCTGATAGATATCATGTAAAATTGTGGAATTTTAAGATGTTAGACCGCATATCTAGCTAAAATCAAGAAATTTATTTTATTAACGGTCCGGTATGATATTTAATTATCAACAAAAAAATCACGAAAATACAGGTGGACTAAACACATATTTGTTAGTTTAAACTTTAGAGTTGAAGGTGAGTCTGACATCTTATAATCCATGCAAGAATTCAATAATATTCCATCACAATACATTAACATGTGAAACTTGTAGCTCTATATAATATTTATAACAAGAACGATGTAATGTGTGTCTTAAAATATGTCTTATTTATTGCACTATTTACATGATGATACCGACTAATAAAATTAAGTTTCTTTTAAGATTGTCTTTTTTAAATTAGTTTTTTATAAAAAAAAATTAAAATGGCTCAGTTTCATTACATACAAGACTCTCTCGTTAAACAGGTGGAAAAAATGACTATGAACTGATGGATTATTCTGTTAAATGATTTGGTGACTGAACCGACCCGTGACCTAGAGGTCTCGGATTCGATCTCACTCGTAGGACTTCTCGTTTCCATTTTATTCTCTTTTCCTTTTACATTTCTAGACTTATGTGCATTATCTGTACATAAAAAAAAATTCCATTATGTATATAACAATAAGGTGCACGTGAAAGTTATGTATTAATAACGACAACATTGTTAATTTTTACACCACGTGCTCATGCACAGGGCCATCGTGTTCTATTGAAGGGCTGGTCAGCAAAGGCAAGCCGCTAGCCAGTGTCCGACTCCTAATCTCGTACCGTCACATGGGGAAATCTCATTTCATATCTTCCAATAAATTAAATCCCGACATATAAATTACGTATATGATACACCCCGTTACATATTGATATAGACTAGACACCGACATCCAAATCCGACTCACTCCATAGATTCCAAAGTGGCAAGTTGGGTGCACCGACCAATGAACGTTGAGGCACGTCGGGTACCCAACCAACCTAGGACTTGAGATACCGTCATCAGAGGTCGGTCTAAACCGATGATGCACATGTCAGGTACCCGACCAATGAAGTGCACGTCGGGTACCCGGCTGGTCCAAGACTCACGTGCTTAAACTAAGCCTCCTCTTGTGCCGAGCACGTAGGAAGATGTGCTGGTGTCAGCCCTCTCTACCTGTGGAAACTATAAATAAGCTCCTCCATAAGCTAGGTAACACACACAAGCCATCTTCATCTTCAATGCCTCCACACTCTTCTTTCTCTCTTCATACTTATTTAGATCCTATTCTTAAGCGTTGGCGAGTGCCTTTCCGAGGAACCACCCCCGGACTTGACTTATTGCAGGTCCCCGGTGAGGCGTGCCCAAGTCTTCCACCCACCTCCTACAGCTCGAGGACCTCTCGACCCAATAGGTCATCCGAAGGTATTATCACATATAATATGATCTACGATCTTCTCGGTTGGATTGTCCTCTTGGCCAGGGTTAAAATTAACGTATTATAGCCAATAGAAGACAGTTAGTTGCTAATGTACTTGAAATTTGAAATTAATCTAAAAGGCTAGCTACAAGGGTGTGCAAAAGGAAAAATTTCAGGAAGATCTAAACCGAAACCGAACTAGAACCGAACCGGTTTGATTCGGTCTACTTTGATACAATTTTTTGGATAAAAATAGCTCGATTAATTTCAAAGTGTAATCAATGTGGTTAACCGGTTTGAATTGAGCCGAACCGGTTATAATATAACATAAAAATCCAAAAATACAATTAAAAATCAATTCTATCCGGTTCAAAACCGGCTCAAACCATTTTAAAATCATTTCTTTTCGGTCGGTTCAAACTGATTTCAAACCGAACCAAACCATTTTAAAATCAAATCAGTTCAGGTTCAAAACCAGTTAACTGAATTGGTTTAACCAATATGATTTTTTTCCTCACAAACTAGTTATACTTCGAGCTTGTCGTGCCGAACCGAGCCGGTTCCAAAAAAATGCTTTACAAGCAGGTTCAACAATGAGGATCTTCAATCACACTTGCGATTCCTACATAAGATTGCTAAAATAGAAAGTGATTGGTTTTGGCTTTTCACGGCCAAGCTTTTCATAGAAAGTGAAAGAGTCCCGCAAGTCACAACCTTGTATTTTCTTTTGTTGTTATTCCTAGGAGAATCCAGCTTCTGCTGTCCGTGATGTGCTCGGGCTTCTCCTTTCTGAGTAACGAATGAATGAAAATCTCATTACACGAAAAAAAAAGATGCCGGACGGGCGGAGACTGAGAGGCGCTGGTTCGATATTCTCACTTCCTGTAATCTTCTCTTTGACCATCCTCTGGGCTCTAGGCCATGGGAAATTCATGGTTGGTGTTGCCTTTCCTATGTAACCGGTGAGGCCTCTCTCCCTACCATCCGACCCGATCATCGATCCTCCCCAAAACATGCTCATCTCAAGTAAAATGCCTTTTGGCTCGGAGACTGTGTTGTCCTCCAGGATTCGAGCCAACTCTGGCTCGTAGAAAAAAATTCCATTGGTGTTCCACGGAAACTCCGGCCTATAGTCTTGCGATTGCATAGGACCGGATAAATAGGCGAACTGGTGGGATCGAGGGTTACATCAATTTCACGAACTGTGTACACTATTTGCTTCAATTCTAGCCTTAATCTCTCCTAATTCCAATTTCCCCACCCATCCATTCATTGCATAAAGCCATAGGTCAGTACCGTATTCAATTGTATTCTCACTGATACAAAATCACTAGCCAACCTCAAATTTTCGGCAGCCATCCCGACAGCCCTGTGCTGCAACTAGAATGAACATGAAGTTTCTACGAAAATACTAATCCGTCCATGTGGAACCTGACCGACTTAACCGGGATAAGTCGGTTTGGTTCCGGTTCGGGTTGAGCCTGCTCATGAACTGGCTGGACTGGGCTCGAACCGGACAAATTTCTTTTTCATTTTTTTTTTTCAAATTTATAGGGTATTATTTAGGGTTTTAAAATATTTTTAGGATTTTATGTACAACTTCCGGTCCGGGTCGAGCCGGTTCATGAACTGGCTGGACCGGCCCGAATTGGACCAGGATGCAAATTTATAGGGTTGAACCGTCCAAATTTTTTTTTTCAAATTTATAGGGTATTATTTAGGGTTTTAAAATATTTTTAGGATTTTATGTACAACTTTAAAATAAAAATGAAAGATTTCATTATTAGGACTCGAACCCAGGTCTCCTACTTGAAAATAAAAAATCTTAACCAACTAGACTACATCATATTTTGCTCATATTTTTATGTTCAATATTATATAACTAATTTGATTAGGATATGTTTGATTTATACCATTTTGAAATAAATTTGAATTATTTATTTTTAAATTAAACTAAAATATTTGGTCACATCAAATAATAATTCGATGTTGCTGATGCCTGCATTGTTGATGATAATAACTTTGAGGATGAATTGGTCTTTTAGTTGGGAACTCCGATAAAGAGCTGTGCTTGTCGATCGCGATCTGAATGTTAGAGAAAGACTTGAGAGAGTAGTGGTAGAATTGAGAGAGAAGAGTAGAAGATTGAGGTGAGTTAGATTGGTAGATATGTGAGGTATTTGTAGTATTTTTAGATACGATATAAATTATATAAAAATAAAAAAAAATTAAAACAAGATTAAGAAAAACAGCAACGGTAATAGCTCTGTTCTGAGCAGGGGAAAAAAAAAGGAAAGAAGAACCAGTCTGGGCCAGTCTGGTTCCAGTTCCGGGCCTGAAACGGGCTGGTCCGGTTCTGGTTTCTCGGGTCGAGTTTGTTGATCCAAACCGTAACCGAGCCTTAACCCGTAGGGATCATGCCGATTACGGTTCGTGACCCGTTCACAGTTCATGCGGGCCAGTTTCGGTTCAGTTCCGGACCGAACAGGCCCGATTAACAACACTACTTAACCCGAACCCGCCTGATTAGAAACTATTCTCTCCATTGACGGTGGTGTAACTCCCTGAGTAAATGTCATCTTGATATTGAGGATTAAGTGACATTGAGGAGGAGAATACACAAGGATTAAAATCTCCTGTTAATCTTATTAATCAATGAAAAATTGCTTGTAATATATGTAGAGAGTTTTCTGTTCAACACAGAGAATCTTCCAGCTCGTGGACTTGGAGTGAGTGGCGAGGAGAAAAATAGAGCAAGAGAAAATACATGAGAAGTTCAGGATCAGGTGTCTCCTCCTATTAGAGATTGAGTGAGAAGGGTTCTTATACCGTGATCTGTGCTTGGTTCTTACTCAAGTAGATAGTGAGGATTCACCGTTAATGCGTCCGTGTTCGTGTAGATGCTCGATACGTGATTCGGTCTCACACATCGATTCCGAGAATTCCATTTAACACACGCAAAGATACACCGACAACCCTTCTCGGTATTTTATTTAATATGTGTGATTATAGATTTCTATATGTGACGTGCACTTATTAGAAATCTAACAAAATTCTTCGACTTTCCTACCTGTAACCCGGCCGACTACCTGTGCTGGTTAGAGGTTCTTGAGGATATGGTCGAAACCCTTTTTATCATAGAGAAAACCGTGGCCACTGCTCGGCCCTCCGGAGCTTGTAAACGATACATCAGTCAGACACGTCTCCACAAGTCGACTGATTTCTTTGCATATAATCATCAACCTTAATTAGCAGTGCAAACTAGACAACTTATGTCCTGTAGCATTAATTAGCAGTGCAAACTAGACAACTTATGTCCTGTAGCATCGATCGTATTATCTCTATCAGGCAAGAAGTCTTCATTTTTCGGACTCAAAACACGGACTCGTTACATATAGGGGAAATGATTTCTTCATTTACCTTTCATGCTAGGATAATGATTCTCATTACATCAGTGATATGATACATAAGCCAGATCAATGCTTTCAGCAACAGGATAAAATGACCGATGATGCTCGGCTTTGGATTATTGTAGACGCTCGAGAAGGGCTTGGGGAAAGCATCCCCTCAACCTTCTCTATCAATAAATGTAATTTACATGATCGGGTTCATTTAAATTCTATTGCTGCTCGGCAATGGTACTCTTTTCCGGTACTCGGCGAGAGCCCACAACGGGTATATGTTCCTGTAAGCTGCGTAGTGTAACATGCAGTTCTTCATGAACACTCCCGTAATTTCCTGCAACAGAACCGCCGATTTTAACATCATTGGCATGGACAGGCAATCGAAGAAAGGTAAACATCCTAGACATCATCGAGGGTCCTTTCGTTTTTGTCAAGGAAAATCTTCTGCT
>JAOYND010069363.1:0-11199 GCA_025802135.1 Lagerstroemia fauriei | reverse complement strand
GCCTCATTTATATTTCACGAATAAAGATTGCTCCAATTACATCACATGTGATTGGATTTAGAGCACTATTCCCAACAGGGCAAACATGTCATCTTATATAATTTGGTGCTATTTTTAAAATTGAGTATAAACTGGTGCTATTCATGTGAGATGAGAGGGGAGAAGTGTTAATTTAACTCATTAACACTTGGTATAATTGCTATGACTCTCACCCACTAACATAGAAATCCTATGTTCGATTTCACATGTGGGACTTCTCATGCCCCTTTTATCCCCTCTTCTTTCTATGTCTTCTAAGCATATATGCTTCCTTTTATACCAAAAAAAAAAGCACAATGAAAAAGATCAAAATTATGGGCTAGTATGGCTTGACAAGATAATTAATTTAGAGAAATGAATTAAAATTAATTGATGTATGCTAACACCGAGAACTTTTTAATCAAAATATGCTAATGGGTGTTTGGTTTGATATAAAGTGGGTTGTAATATCCTATTACAGTCTACTTTACATGACATATTACATCATTTATTTGTAAAGTTTACTATAATCTAAGATTATTTGGGTCAAAACGTTACAATGTGGCTAGTAAAATCTTTACATCCAAAAAAATAACATTATTAGATAACAACCAACTTTACAACCATTTTACTTATACCTTATAACCAACTTTACATTTTTTTTAAACTCCACGATTTCATATTCCCATCCATTTTCCAAGAAAATTTTACATAATTAAAATTTTTTCCATAATCGTAACATTCTCTACAATCTAACAATACTCGAACCAAACACTCATAAATGATTCAAATAGTTATTCAAAAATTATGGAGAAGACCAAGGTATATCAAATAGTTAATGGCCTTAAAAAGGAGAAAGTTACGTCACGTAACATTATTGATAGAATGTCACAAATCAATAAAATTCAGTTATTTTTAGGGTTGTTTTATTATTATCCTTTTATAAAAAATTTAAAATGACAGAACCTAATTGGCTTGTGATATCGCATCGATACTATCATGTGATAGACATATTATACACAATACTCTCTCCTTAATAAGGCATGGGAGTTGGAGCAGTTTTGGCTATGCTACATATAATCATAGAGGTGCATGGTTGCGGATTCTGCTGGTGAAAGAAGGATCATGATGCTGGTTAAAGCAATCAAGAAGATTTTGTGTTTTTTTTCTTTTCCTTTATGAGTAAAAGAAAATATTTAATAAAAAAGATTCACGGTTTCATTTCTTACTAGCTTTTCCACAATTTCCTCGTATTAAAATTGTATAGTATAGTAATATTGTGATAAAAAATGTAGAATGTAATATGAACGATATCAAAAAAAGAAAAAACTCCCTAGCTAACTCAACAATATTGACCGTCGACTGAGACCCCATGTCCTATTGGATAATATCTACTGGCAGCCCACTGAATAATGGTGGAGGTCCGCTGAAGAAGCGATGGTATTGTTCTAGACAATGACGAAAGGGTTGAACACTAATCTAAGCAAGACTCTTTTCCATCGTCGGAGCTTCTAGATTCAACGACACTGCGTGCAACCTAGTGGAGCCTATCGAACTGACCGAATAGCGAGAAACGCATTCCACATAAGCATGACTCATGAATGATCCAATCATCCCTCATATCGGAAAGAATGCACCAATAAATGACAGCATGATTAAAATGGCAAGACAGTAATCTCACTTCCTTAAAAGATGTAAAGGTCAACAACAACATGCAGGTGATGCGACTCAAGCGAGGGATTGCTTTCATAGGGAAGCGAAAAGCGCGAAGAATACAAACTTGAGTCTTGATATCTGCTGGTGCCGTTCAAATTGACGTTGGATGTGTTGTCCCACTGGAAATGATTTAGTGCGGTGGGCAGGTTTTGTGCAGCACACTTGATAATGCTTCAATTAAGGCGCACGGTTGCGAAAGTCCCATGGTGTTATCCGGTATCAGCTCTATCCTGTAGTGGCTATTGATATATTTCATTGCTAAGATTTGAAAAAACTTGTAGGTTCAGTTTAGTAATGTTTTTTGAAATATTCAGTGAACAAGCCCTTCGAAGTTTTCTCTTCTTCTTCTTCTTCGTCTCCTCTCTCTCTCTCTCTGTGTATTGTGTAAAAATATAGGAGATACAAACTCAATCACCTCCAATAAAGAAGTGAGTGAGTCCCTCTCTCGTCTATGTTTTTGGTTGTCAAATGGAAAATAGGGCAAAGGCCTAGGAAAATTTTATAAAAAACTTGATAGTACATGCAGTTAAAAATTTGCAATTACGATTCTCAAAAAATTGCAACCTCCAAGTTATAAATGACTAATTAATACAAGTGCTTAAACTGAAATTATAACTGTTTGAAATGAGATTTGACAATAGAGAAGGCCCGCCTCATGGTAGCTTGTCTCCCTCGTCCGAGACCGAAAAGAAATGTCCGACTCAAATTCAGTTGTCAAGAGCGGGTGTTTAAGTGAATGTGTCAAGTGTGGAAACGTTACCACATGAGGGCGGATGTTAAGATATAAATCTCACATCGAAAAATTAATGAGTTGAAACCTAATTTATAAGAAGAGGTTCGTGCAGAAATACCATTGTTTTGAAAATAAATTTTCAAAAACCCATCACTCACAAACGATTTCTTTAAGTACTATCACTAGATCGCGGTTTCCAACCGCATTCAAAGCATGCACTGTGTGAATGGTAGAACATGGTTTGAAATAGCGTTCTAGCAACCAAAATGCACCGTTTTCAGAAACTAACAGAACTATAGACCACAGATTGTAGATGCAATCTATGCATGGCCAAAATGTATCATTTTTAAAAATCCATGGACTACAGATTGCAAACGCGATCAATAGATTGTGATTCATACCTGCATTCTATTAGTGGCCCAACCAACTCCCATTATTGTAGAAATACCATTGTAATTTTTTAATAGAATGGTCGCGTGTCAAATGCACAAGAAATTCCAAGTCGACATCATATTGAATTCACATCCAAATTAACATATATTGGTCGCATATAGAAAATCAAAGTGAAATTTCAAAAAATCCAAATCACATAGAATGGTCACATAGGAAAATCCAAGTAACACAAAGAAAATCCAAGTCACAGAGAAAAGTCTACGATGGTCGCCTCCTACGGCGTCTCTCATAATAAATTGTAGCTACTGCAACCTGTGATGGAACTCCCATGGGATTAGATGAGCTGCTCGAACCTGCGGTGTCTTGTCCAATATAGTCAAGATACACCGATGGCTTGTACGGTGAGTAATTTGTCGTATCTCAAAATTTCTGTGAAGCAGTGGAGTCTCTGTGGCATGAGTAGATGTATGCATAGCGTTCGACGTGAAGAACATCGGATCAGGCTAGTCCGGTGGAGGAGGTGAAGCATAATAGTCTGCTGCAACAAGACCAGTAGCCGAAGATGGAAAGCGTGGTTGATCCGAATGAGGAGTAGGAGAAGGCGCCAGATCTGGTGCTCCATCCTGACAACGGCCATGATCTTGAACTCGTCGTCCTCTGCCACAAACTATAGGAGCTGGACGAATCTCTAGCTGGTTCTACTAGTTAGGAGGAAACATTGTTAGACCTTCATGATTGCTAATTAATTGCGTGCCAGATCAAGCAATCCGGCAAGCTTCTTCAAATGAATCAAATAAGTCTATATGTCGGAAAGCATCAACCTGTATGACAATCGATGAATATTAGAGCATGATTTGTATAAATATTAAACATAATTATAATGTTGAATGTCTTACCAAAACTCTGAGCATCGCACCTGTACTTCCAATGTAACGCCTAGTGACTATATGGTACCCAATCCTCATTCATCTCCCCCCTAAGATCAATACAGTGTAGCTCTGACAACTTGTCACAATCAACATGTATCCTCTGAATGCCCCCGAACAGTTACACCACCCTATCTGGAAGGTGCCATTCCACAATGTAAAAGCAAATGAGGGGAACTCGGGCAAGCCATATGTCACTTCCTTCAATGCAATAATTCGACAGCAGCTCAAAAATCTCATCCGCGTATGACATCCATATAATCTACATATGATACATGATTGATCATATTGAAAATATCATACATGCGCACGTGTTTGCCTGTCTAGGGCATCTTATATTGTTCCCTGGCATGAGTGGCCAGCTAGGTAACATCAAACATGGCATGCCAATGGACGGCCTCCATTCCAAGTAATGAACCGGCGAACTGGGGCAATATGTGGAAATCTGTCCCAAGCCCAAAGTTGTAACAATTTCAAAGCCCCTCCTAACTCATGGGCTGATCGAGTATTCACCGAGATAAAGAATTTTCTACCTCGACTCTACAAGCTTTACTTATCCAGGTTGGCCACTATTCCTGTTATGCAGGGAATGATGAATCTGCAGCAATGCATAACTGGTGGTATAACCAAGCCAAACATGCTGATCCCTAGCTGTAACATCTTGCAGCTTCAAAGTCTTCCAGTAACGACAGGAACATCAGGCGGACCATGCTAGAGGTCTTATCAACAAAGAGCATCCCACCCATAAGCTGAAATATGTATGCCCGAGCATGACGAATGATCGTCGCCACATCAGCATATGGTAGAACCTGCTAGAAGTGTTGCTGCAACCATGTCATCCTAAGTCGCCCACCGGTTATATTACGAGAATCAGGCCTAACACCAAGTAGGCACTCACAATCATCTGCTCGCACTCTCGAACTGCCATTCACAGGATGACCATCCACGGACAGGCACAACTGTATCACTACATCCTGTAGCTTCAGACCAACCTCACAAAATGACAAGTGGAATGTATGTGTGTCTCTGGTCTCCATCTGTCAACTAATGTTGTGATGAGACGCAGTTCAATTGGATGAATGGGATCGGCGAAACATCAAAAAATCCTGCATGTCATAGGTAAAGCTCAAGACGCTCATCCATCAGAATCATGTACTAATCCCGATGTAAGATCGCCTCTCGACGACAACAAGTAATCCATGATGCATCTTGATAATGGCAAAAAAAAAACCTAATATGACAACAATTAATCCATGATGAATGAGGAGTAATTATTAAAAATAATAACCTACATGATATTTGATGCATCTATGTATACCATGGCCCTAAAGTTTGGCTACTATCAACATTAATATATGTCATTGCAGCCATCACATGAGAACATGACATTCTATATGTTTGCCATTTATTACACGAACACTCTCGATTGTTCAGATTAAGTGTATGGATCCGACCACCTCCCATGCCATACCTTCTGTCACGTTCGCCAGTAACAACCTCCAATGACATATTATTCTATCAAACTTTGTAATCGTATGCCCGTTTGACCTCTGCCGTCGTGTTTACAATTTTTCTGCAACCCATGGATTATACATTTCTCCTCAACTTAAACCTGTGCCTCATCTTATCGACTTTGAAATATTTAACGCAGTTGTAGAACATCTTCTTCACAAGTGCTACTACCGGTAGACTCCTTGCGTCTTTTAAGATGGCATTACAACTCTCGCTGAGGTTTGATGTCATGAACCCATATCTTTAACCTCCATCAAACTCTCATGTTCATCTCTCGATCTCCATGTTTGTAAAGTAATCTAGGGCGGACCCTTTCCTTTTCTTTACACCATCCATATAATGTGCAAACTTTATGGGTTGGCACTGCAAAGTGGCCATAGTGACAATCTTCTTCAGCACCTAATTGTTATTTATCTTGTTGAAGTTACTTGCCATGTGCCGAACACAGAAACACCACTGCGCAAAAGGAGGCTGTCATATGACCCCGTTCATTTCTAATTGCACTTGCAATTCCTGAATGATGGTTAGAGATAAGACACAAAGTCTCCGGTCAATCACCGATAACGTATTGCTTCAAATGCATCAGAAACCAAGACAACGAGCCGTAAGATTCCTCATCAACTAAGGCAAATGCCATAGGGATAATATAATTGGCACCGTCCATACTACATGTAATCAATAATTTATGCAAATATTTCTCATACAGGAATGTCCCATTTATACTCACAACATGCCTGCAAAGTAGAAATGCCCGAGTGCATGGACCAAATGTCCAAAAAACCCTTCGAAATATTACTTGTCTATCTACATCTATTGGCGTAATATTCCAAGCCACTTCAGATCCACGATTTGTTGCCTTAATGGCATTCAGTAGTCTTGACAATTCCATGTACAAAGAGTCTCACTCACCATATACCCTCTCAATCGCTCTTCTCTTACCGTCCCAAACCCTATTCCTCTTAACCAAGTATCCAAATGTGTCAAGAATAATTTTTCACAGTACAGAAACCTTCACATCAGGTGACTGCCTAACATGATTTACAAAGTATTGACTCATTAAACTAGAATGCAATTGTGGATGATCTTGACTTAGCATGAGATTGACACATGTATGTGGTTCTTCAGCTATTATTATCACAAACGCAAGATCATTATGTTTTTGACGTCCACAAAGGTGCCATCGACATCCCGTCTCCTTCTCTGAGCAAAAGACTGGGCATATTTTTTTATCTGACTTTTCAACATAAAAGTTATGATGATACTTGATGTGGTATAACTTCACTGCAAAATTAAACCCTCTTTCCGTTGAAAACACATACCTTTTTTCAACTGATCATCAAATCCCACAATGTCATGACATATATGCTTCACTTCTTCAAATGTTACGTAACCATCACCACCATCCCTTCTATTAAAAAAATGAATCGGGGGTCCTCAATTAACATATCTGATCACTCAAATATGGGATGGTAATCTATTACATTGAGTGTTGTCATAGTTTATGGAGACTCTGGTGGTAAGGGATCCAGTGATGTATTAAACTCAAACTGAGTTGAAGTCACTCGAGAAATTGCGGACTTACAAACGTAATATTCATTCGTTCTTACTGAACTGTCATTGTTGGCCTATCTTGCACTTCAATATACAACTATTGTGGAAGAAATTCACCTTCTAATTTGGCAGCTTCCATAACACTCTTCACATCATTATCGTCATTAACTGGAACCAAACAACGTTCCTTACGACCTGACTGATAAACTAGCTTGTCTATCAAACACCTTAACTTCATTATCGGTATGATCAACTCCGATAATTGAGCACAATTTCTCCCTTAATTCCTCAAAACTCGTGTTCGTCATCACTTTCAATTTTTTTAGTGGTTGTTTGTCATAATATGGTCCCTCTTCGCTCCACAAAATATTCTCATGGCTATAAATCAGAAGTCTCACATGATTCACCATTTCCAATTCACTGAAATATCATAGATATATTAGTGAATATCTATTAAGCAACTAATAATATCTACTAAATATATTATAAAATTACAATCAACTACTAACATATGGAAACAAAGCCCTAAAATTTGAAATCTCAATATCGATCAACAAAAATAATTCATAATGAAGTATAAAATAAAATGCATACCCAATTTGTATATTGAACATGAATTTAACATACTGAAAAATGGGATGGAAGTAAAGTCACAAATCTTCCAAATTGAGTATGAAGGAGAATGAAAGAGGATATGGAAAACGAGATGAAATGGAACAAGAAATGAGAAGTAATAAATGGAAGGAGATGAAATGAAGAACTTGGAAATCGCGTTGTTTGGAAGATGAGGAGCCAGAATTTGAAGGGAATGCCAAGGAGAAGTGAGAATTCGGACTCAGACTCAAATGCATGTCTCTCTCTCGGTTGCTGTTTCTGCGATCTGCAGCTCACGAGTCTGATTTTAGGGCAACGCAGACCGCACATTCTACCACTTTAGTAAAACAATGCGTTGTGCTTAGGATGCGCTTCCACTACCGGTCTATCCTATGCTCAAACGGTGCATTTTAGCGCTTCAGTGCATAGAATGCGCTTCCACTACGTGATTTATCATCTACTCAAATGGTACATTTTAGTGCTACAATGCATAGAACATTAGTTCAACGTGCGATCAATCACTGTTTTTAGAATGCGCTTTGAAACTGCGATCTATCGAAGGTATTGGAGGAAATACTTTTGCGAGTGACGGCTTTTTAAAAAAAATTTAAAAGAACAATATTTATGCACAAACCTCTTTATAAGAATGCAGCTACCACCAACTTATCAGTTTAAACTGGGTTGGACATGGGCCCAACCTCTTGTGGGTCATATGAATATTTTATATGGTATCATAGCAATTCGATTCTGTACTCACACCATGCTAGACTCGAGTGTGGAGCTCATGGCTCGTAAGCTCGAGATTGAAAGAGAAAGGCTTGGCTCGAGATCAGTTATTGGCTCAATGACAATAGACTGATTCGAGGCTAATTGTTAGCCTGAGGACGGTAGAGAGGGACTGCCTCGTGATAGTTCGTCCCCCTCGCACAAGACCGGAAAAGAAATGCTCGGCTTGAGATCAATTGCTGATATCAGATGTTTAACGGCACGTGTCAGGTGTGAACATGTTCCCATGTGTGGATAGATGTTGAGATATAAATTCCACATTGGAAAATTATAGGTGGATATTTCACAATATCACAACTTTATAAAGAGTTGTAATAATCAGTTACGAATCCTTAAACTGAGAGTATAATAGTATCACTAGGTGACAGTGCCTACACAATTTGCCTTAATTTTATTGGTTGATATCACCACGTGATAATATCGATACATACTAAACTTTCTCGTGTCAAATAATACCTTAATAAAGGACATGGCGAAGTCTTTCGATCGTTACATGCAAGGAAGAGAGACAGACAGAGACAGCGACACTAGAAAAGCTCCCACCCAGAAAGACAATAAAAAAAAGAAAAAGAAAAGGACAGAGGAGAGAAAGAAAACAAGAGCCTCTTCAGATGTTGGAAGTGCAAGCAAACTCCCACTGAAGAAATGGTAAATTAAAGAAAGAAGAAGGGCGGGGAGAGTCGAGGAAATTGCAAGCCTCGTGTTCACTTGGCGCCATTTAGCGCCATTCATGAGCCTCACGACATCGGGGTGGGCTGGTAGGGCCGGGATCGCTCCCTTCTTGGTGATCGTGATGGCCCCGCATGCGTTCGCATACTTCAGCACCTCCCTCAGCCTCGCCTCGTCCTGCATTCGTCCGTAAACAACTATCCTGTTATTGCCATGATGTGTTTGGATGAATGTCAAGCAGGAACTAGTTAAAAAAACTCGAATAATTTTTGAGTCGACAACAGCACTTGGACGAACTTCCTTCCAGGGAAGAACTCAACCCAGCAAAGACGGTACAAGCTACGTTGGACAGAGAACGAAGACCCAGGAGATGAAGATTATTGGATAAAAATGCTACAGGAGAGAGAGGAGCCTTTCCAAGTACTGAGTTAGATCAGGATTCCGTCGGAAATGTCCCTTTGCTCCAATTCACTAATGCAAATAAGACAAAGATCTTTGTTACCTCTATCAGGGAGTGGTCGTCGACAACCTTGCAGAGAAGAGCGCCCACAAAGGAATCACCAGCTCCGGTGGTGTCCACTGTATCTACATGGTAAGCCTCCACATGTCCACGAAAGTTCTGCACTCGAGAATAAAATGCAAAAAACAAAATTCACAGATGCAAATATCAGCACTATTATGTATAGACTATAAGAGGTTGATGGCCTATAGTTTTAGAACAGTGGAAGGAAAACAGAACACCTTGGAATGTACACATTATCAACAAGTAAAAGTTTGTGATAACAATAATAAGGAAGATCAGATAAGTCCAGGAAAGTATAACAAAACTCAACTCACCCACCAGCTCCATCGTAGAAAAAGGCAAAGCAATTAAACTAATCCACGCGGTTATTTTTTTTTTAAAAAAATATATTTTAAGGTAATCTGGTGAGTGGCGACAATACTGTCACTTTAACCTTAACCGGGCCCTGCTGTTCATGACATTATATATTAATTAATTCGACACAGTAGAGGTATAACAAGAGGTCCCATAATGTGTATAGTCTGTCCTACCACTACACAATGCGAGGCAGAGAAATACATAATCTAACTGTAAGCTTCAGATTGTCAGATTTAGAATCGTGACAGTGACTAAAGAGCTAAGCAAGCATCAAATCCATAATTGTATTACGTGTTTGTTTCTTGCTTTTGGGGTAAAGAAAGGTGTTCCCAGACTGTTATAAAGAATTCATTACCCGATATCAGGATCAAGACATGAAAATTGATGACCATATTAAAGAAAACATATCGTGCATATTACTCTAAAAGCTCCCCTTCCTCGTCTTTTACAGAAACACAAGAGCGGTAAGTCCTCTATTTTACATTCGCGACATCTGTTCCACACAATAAGCATCGAAAATTACATTCAACTAAGCCAGATGAAACAATTTAGAGGTATACGGGTCATGAAGGAGCTCTGTATTTTATTAGTTTCAATTTGAAAACATTTTATATTGGCTATCTGCTCGTTTTAGTTGGAAAATAATGGAGCACATTTTATCCTTCGATAAATCTAGCTGCCCATCGATTTAGCAGCATAATGGGGTGGAAGAACTTGTTCGATTTTCTGAATTGCTCAAAAGAAAATGAAAAGCAGGCTGCTTGATGAACATGTAGTTTTAAAGGATTTCCTTTGCTCCAAGAACGGAACACCAAGATTGAAAAACATGAGCAAACTCCTATGCGTTTTTCAACAATGTGTGCCAGTGACTAGTGATATTCTCAAAGACACAAAAAGATAAGGTCATATAATTTGATGACATAGACAAGAAACCCAGATTCATGGTTTTTAAACACAGTGATAAAACATGAGAAATTAGAGCAAACTCCTATTCATTTTTCAACAATGTGTGCCAGTGACTAGTGATATGCACAACGACGCAAAAAGATAAGTTCATATGATTTGATGATATAGACAAGACACCCAGATCCATGGTTTTTGAACACAGAGACAAAGCAAACAGAATAAGAAATGCAAACTGTTCAATTCCACTCACCTTGGTGTAGTATCTACAGCCCTTCTCACCCAATGTAACTAGGAGGAGCTTCAGATTAGGGTGCCACAGAGACATTGCAGAGGCATCATCAATCTTGTCACTTCCAGTGAGGAACTCCAGCTCATCATCGCTGACCTTGATCACGTCTGCCTGGTCCCAGATGCTCATGATCTGCTCTCGGGCCTCCCTGGCTGATGGCCACAGAGGGAGCCTGAGGTTGGGGTCGTACGAGAGGAGGGCCCCGGCATCTCGGGCAACTTGCATG
>JAOYND010069149.1:0-21052 GCA_025802135.1 Lagerstroemia fauriei | reverse complement strand
GCAGATCCTTTGCCCACTGGTTGCAGAACTTCCACTTTCCTCCGAATGAGCAATGCCACTTGCTGCAGATGCATTTTTCTTTCCCTTTCTCCATCGATCATCAGAGCGCATCCCTTACCCCAACATCAGAATTTTAGTTTTGCAGCTTCCAACTTCCACTAATGCACAAATTTGCGTTTCTTCTGACCTAATTTTAGATGGGTGGTCATGGATCGTTATATTCAATCAGAACAATGAGGGTATATTCGTCCACAAACGGTCATCCACTTTTTCGTTGAGCAAAGTAACGGAAAATGTGACGGATGGTAGAAGTGGGAAAATTTTGAAAGTTCCAGATCATTTTGGACTAAACTATTGAGAATTGAGGCAAATGTGTATTACTAAGCATGAACACATCAAAAAGAAGAATGTAACACCGCAACAAGATAATTAACGGTATAAGCAACGAATCGACTTCAATCTCGATATTCCAAAAGCAAGGAGAAGATCCTAATCGATTGAAGGAAAAGGTGAGAGATGAGAGGGGATGTTGATCTGAGGCATTTGAGGGAGGACGGATATGCGGAGAGGGAGATACAGGCGGAGGAAGGAGGCAGGGTCGTCAAGAAAGAAGCCATAGCAGTAGTCGATGTTGAACATCTCGGAGAAATTTTTAATTTTCAAGGCACATGGCAGAAAGCAGAGGAGGAGGACTTGAATATCCGTAGTTTGAAACGGGCTAAGAAGGTTGCAATGAGAAGTGAATGGAGGAATGCTAATGGGATTGGTATGGGATGCGATGGTGGGATGGATTGTCGTGAAGTGTTGCTAGGAAGGTAAGGGAACGGGGTCTTAGGGAAGGAGAACGTCCATCAATGGAAGTAGTCAATCAGGAGTTTAGGCAAGCATATCATTTGATGATCCTTACTTCCATGAGGAATTAAAAAAGATGGTGGATAGTTCTAATAGTCTGTGCCCTAAAATACTAATCTCGTATGCTAAATGGAAGGGATCATTAATCATTAAAGTCCTTGGGAAATTATTTGGCTACAATGCTTTGCACTAGCGATTGCTTTAGTTATGGAATCCAAAGGGAGAGATCATAAGACCTTACAAACGATTACTATATTTTCAAATTCACAGTGATGAAGGACAAGGAGTGAGCACGCATGAGTGCGTCGTGGATCGTTCAAGGACATCATTATCTAAAATTCCGTGAATGGGTATCGGACTTTGATCCGCTGGTGGCAGAGATTGATAGAGCTGTCATTTCGGTTCAAGTCCCTAGTTTGCCCATGGAATATAAAAGCGATATTGTTATTGGAAGAATTGGCTACAGCCTTAGTCGTACTCTCAAAATTGATCGGGCCACGATGGCATTGATATAAGGAAATTTTGCACGTACTAGTGTAGATGTGAAGCACGATGAATTGTTAAAGGCCATATGTGGAAGTGCGTATTCGGATTTACATTGTATAATGATGTCGATTGAACCGGAATAGCCGATATGAAGGGCCCCGTAGAGAGGTACTGTCGGCTTTGGGCAGCAGCGCGGCGGCTCGTTCATCACGGTTTGTCCTAGGAAAGGTGTCTCTCGAGAGAAGAGGGGTACTCATGAGCTTATAAAGAACTCACTAAATGATATAGACAGATGTATCAGAGCTGCAGTTAGGGTTCCATTAGAAAGAAGAAGATAAGGTTATTTTTGTAATTTTAAACCAAAAAAAGGAAGAGAAACTTACAACAAAAAGAAAGGAACCTTATGTTACGTGGCTTTGATTGTGTAAGAGTACCATCAATCAAAGCGTTTGATCTGGCAATGGGATTTTAATATTTTATAATTATTATTGTATTAAATAAAAGGAAAAGAACACATTTTTTATTTTAAAAAAAAAGGGATTGCCGTTTACACATATCAAAGTGCATGAATGCAATTTGCATTTATTTTTCTTTAATTGGTTGGTCAGAGTTTGATGACCACATCAGCATTAATATTTTTTTTAAATACAATTAAAGAAAAGGCCATTGTTTTCGACCGGTTCAATCCCATTTAAATTAGTTTCAACTGGTTCAAAGTGAGTTTTCACTGTTTCTTAGGATACAATCCAAAATTGGAATTGGTTCAAAGCAAACTTTGATTGATTCATATGATTTGGATTGAAAATCAACTGGTTAGGGCTGATTTTGTCATATTTCAACGATTTAAGAGTAATTCCCGACCGGTTCCGGAGAAACTTTGACTGATCTGATCAATATGTTTCCGGTCATGCAGTTTGATCTGAAATTCAAGTCAGTTCCAAGCAAACTTTGACCGATTCATATAGTTTGGATAGAAATATTGATTGGTTCAAGTATAATTTCAATCAGTTCATGGTTAATTTGATCCAATTAAGTCCAGTTTGGGCTGGTTCAGTGCCGTTTGGGGTGGATTTAATTTAGTTAATGTGATTAAGACCAAATTCAATCCGGTTCAATCCAAATTTGCTCTAGTTCAGTGGGTTTATGTCTATTTAAGTCCATTTCGATTTTAATTTTGTTCAATTTACTTTCAACTCTTTGAATAAAATAATGGTAACTTTTTGTGTGTCTAATATTCTGAGATGGGTTGATCGAAATAATATCATGCCAAAGTGAGTCCTTGTAGACTGACCTAATTTTGGGATATATAAGTGCTAACTCTATGAAAAGACTAATTATTTACATGCTTTTCGAGTCTATATTTAAGTGAATTGTTCGAGTTTGACTTGATCTGTGTACTTAATTTTGTAATCTTTTCCTGTTGAATAAAACAGAGTCGTAATTGAATTAGTGATTGAAATTCGGGTTTATTTCAAGAATATTGGTACTTCTGAAGTATTTTATAATGTAGGTGCATATTTGAAGACTAACCGGGCCTTAAAGATGAATCACGAATGAAGAGATGAAGCTGATGAAAAGAGCAGAGCATTGGGATCCCGACAAGGGATCGCAACACCATTTATTCGAGAGACAGGGGAGAGGTGCAGCGGCACAAGTCCGCAGTCCCAGACAGTCCAGGAGCGAACTCTGGGATATTTTGTGACAAATCGAAGTATATTGACCCAAATCTGACACAGAATATTTATTTACTGATTGAGGAAGATTTGGAGTTGAAAAATTTTCAATTTAATTCAGCGGAGAAAGAGAATATTTCAAGATTGGAAAGAGGAAAGAATAGATTAGGGATGGCAATTCGTGTCGGGCCAACTTTAGCGTGCCGGGCTAGCCAGGCCCATTAAGGTTATCGTGCCGGGCCGGCACGAGCTGATAAGCCATGGCCTAGCACAGGAAACTCAAAGTATTGGGCCGCCTGGCCTGCCCAATAAACGCAATAATCATTTAAAGTTTCTCTCATACAAGGACAAAATGCTAGCAAAATTTGAGTGAAATAAAAAAAATGTGCTTTTAAAATAAAAGGAAAGTCAAATCATATAACCACACATTCTACAATAGATCAACAAAAAGTTGTTTTAGGATTAATGAATGAGATTGGGATAGGGTTAGAGTTGGGATGTCTTGGCATAAGCCGGAACTCGAAAACTAGAAGACTTGAAGAACGAGTTGGAGATCAGATTAAAGATACAAGATATGTACGAACAACGATCAACGGTTGAGATTGTGGTTGGAAGCACGGAATATCCTGGATAGAATCTTGGTAGATATTTGCTAGCTTTTGTGGATATTTTTTCCTCGTTTGAATATGATATCTTGCATCTCGTAATCTGTTTGATTTAAAAAATACATGTAGATAATATTTTCTAGGATACCAAATAGGATATCGTCTTGTGTCTATAAATAGGGTCGTGTACGAGTGGTGAAGGTGTGCCTCGGTGCCATGTATATCTGGTGTTCGCGTTTTCCTCTTACTTAGTTCTTTCCGCTACGGTCGCACTCGAAATTCGGCATCAACAATCGGGAGTAAATCCCAACAAACTAGTATTAGTGCCAATACCGAAGATGTCGATGGCGATGTCCGAGGTGGAGAAGTTTCGAGGTTTCGAATAGTGGCTGATGAAAGTGAAGGCTTTGTGAGTTTTGCATAGCCTGAAGGAGTGCTATAAGGAGAAGTCTAGTCAACCCTGATAACGGCAGAAGATCTCGAGCATGAAGGGTGAACGTGTGTAAGGTTTTGTGCACCATTGGTAAGACCTCGTAATCCCTCGTGAATAAATAACATCATTTGATAAACCTTTTCTGGTCAAGCAGCTTAAGGACAGGACACGAGAGAAGGTAGAGGCACTTTGGAGAGAAAGTTGAGTCGATGAAGACTCCCGGAACTCGGCCTGTGGATATAGGAGTTGGTAAGTCGGGGAGACCCGCAAGGAGGCAACAACTTCTATGGGAAAATGAGCATGCTCAGAGCAGGTAGTGCAAGCGGTCAAGATCGCCTGGAAGAATCGGGCTTCAAGGGGTGTTGATTTTGGAGAATGCTGAAGCTGTGCCAAAGTCGGCTTGTTGATCGGTCAACTGGAATCCTGTAGGAGTGCTGACGAATCCCGGTACCTAGGATAAGTCCAATGGCAGTTTGAACTTCAGCGACGCGCGCAAGATGAGGAGGAGCCCATAAAGGGCTGAGACAAAGCAGTCGAGACGGAGAACTAATCGTGCTTGGCTTATGCGAGCCAAGGTGGAAATTTGTTGGGATGTCTCGGCATAAGCCGAAACTCGAAGACCGGAAGACCTGAAGAATGAGGTGGAGATCAGATTCAAGATACGAGATATGTGCGAACAAACGATCAACGGTTGAGATTGTGGTTGGAAGCACAAAATATCCTAGACAGAATCTTGGTAGATATTTGGGACATTTTGTGGATATTGTTTCCTCGTTTGATATGATATCATGCATCTCGTAATCTGTTTGATTTAGAAAATATATGTAGATAATATTTTCTAGGATATCAAATAGAATATGGTCTTGTGTCTATAAATAGGATTGTGTACGAGTTGTGAAGGCGTGCCTCGGTGCCGTGAAATCCTGGTGCCTTGAGGCCCGGGTGAGAGAGTTCGGATTTGGGATTCGTGGTATACCTGGAGATTGTAATCTCCTGTTTGATCTAGTGGAATCTCCTGCTTTGTCCGTGTTTGTTTCCCTCGGAGTTGAGGGTTTTTTCATGTATATCTAGTGTTTGTGTTTTCCTCTTACTTCTCAGTTCTTTCCACTGCGGTCGCACTCGAAATTCCGGCATCAACAAACGGGCGTAAATCATAGCAGTTAGGATAGATAAAACTCACTATATTTTTTTTAAATGGGCTAATGGGCCATGCAGGCCTTATTCCATGGCTCACCTCAACACGATAATTTTTCGTGCCAGGACTGGCATGGCCCAATAAGGTATAGGGCCAAAAGCCTTGGCTCAGGCATGACCTTATTGTGTCAGTCCCATGCTGGGCTATCAGGCCGAGATGAAAATTGTCAGGCCTAGAATAGATTATAAAAAGAAAGTTCTTCGAGATATTCTCCAAGCAATATAAATAGACCCTCAAGCAAGCTCTTCCAAGATGCAACAATCAATCCATCCAACTTTCAGTTTCCAAAATTCTTTTGCTACTATGAAGATCGCCACACTCATTATCAAGAAGGAAGAAGGAGGAGCGCTTCAAGACGGTTCGAGACTCGAGAGATTGATTTCGACTTTTCTAGAATTTTTCTGGTCCCTTCTCTCTTTTCTTTGATTTGTGATGTATTCCAACTCTTTCTTGGTGGTGTTTTTTACTTTGATCATGAGCTAATTCCCTATATCTTAGGGAAAGCAATGAAACTGCTTTTTACTTTCTAAATTCTTCTCTTTTATCTTATATATGATTGATTACATTCGTATTACTTATATTATTCTCGTGTTTAATGTTTTCTAATTGACTGGCCACCAATTAGATCGAGTAGGAGAAATCAATAAACTCGAGAGACAGAGTCGAAATCATATCAGAGATAATATAATTTAGGATAATTCGCGTTGAGAGGTCGGGATTATTTATGAGAAGTATCGAGAGATTAGCCTATCAGCCTAGGTATCTAAATTATGGTTTGAGCTCAATGTGTTTCTTAATGTTAATTTCCTATAGATAGAATAATTTGTATCGTCCTAGAAGGACGTTCTTGTTAAGTCGAGATGTAAGCGAGGAGACATAAAATCCTAGAATGGTAACACCGTAATCAGTTGCATCTAGAGATTAGGCTTGGATTTAAAAGTAGGACTGAGTGAAGTTGTAAACCCTAGGTCCTTAATATTGATTGATTTCTTCTAATTGCTTTCAAATTACTTGTATTGTTTTCTTTGAATTGCACATCTAATTTTGGTTTGCCTAGCTTGGTTTATTGTTTAGTTTTAATTGAACAAGATCATCGTGGAAATGATCTATTACTCATTCACTATATTACTTGTTCAAAACGTATACTTGCATGCTTGCCTGTCAATTCTATCGCAACAATAAGATGTATGTGTGTGTGGAGTTTCATGCGAGCATTGATCGACCTAAAGGAAGGTCGCTACCTAGTCGAGTTTCATGCATACCTACGATAATAAATGTGTGACGATCCTTAGGTTTTCATGCGAACATGAGTCTGCCCAAAGGAAGGTCACTGTTTGGCAGGATTGATTATTAGTATTTGACCTTGTCAAAAAAGATTATTAGTATTTGATTACTGCACCAAGTGTATTACTTACAAGTTGACATTTTCATTCAAAGAAGAAACGTCAATGTTGTGCTAGATATCTCGTAATGGGACGTGCCATTATTTTATTCCCTATTAGCCAAGCATGTAAGCCAATTAAAATCCCATTAATTTTATTATTTGTTATGTATTTAGTTAATTTCTACTACTATAGGTTCTTCCCAAATCAATACCATCCCAGTGCCAACTAGCACAATTTTAAAGTTCGAAAGTGTTTTGCATGGATCTGGACTTGGCCCTTTCGGAATGAAAAAACAGCCTGCTCTTACAGTTGATATTTCCATTGAGGCTACAAGGGACTTTGAGCAGTGGCGTTGTTCTGATCGATTGAGTATGATGATCATGAAATATGCAGTTCCAGAAATCATTTAGATCTTTAGAAGCTTATTGCATCCCTCACCCCCCCTTTTCTAGGATAAAACCGCGAGAGCCGAGCAGTCATGTTATCTCCTAAAGTGAACAATACCTCTCGACAATGCCCTCCATATTGATGATTCTAGTCCCATCCACATCATTGGTGCTCTCGTTGAGAGTTGAAACCAAGCTTCGACCTCTCTTTTCGAAGGGTGTGTGATGGGGACTAATCCCACATTGGAAAGATAAGGGTGAAGTGAACTCTTTATAAACTCATGCATATCCTTCTCTCCTCGAGAGACACCTTTTCAAGGACAAAACTGTGAGGGCCGAGCCACCACGCTGCCATTCAAAGCAGACAATACCTCTCGACGAGGCCCTCCATGTCTGTGATTCCAATCCCATCCGTATCATATAGTATGAAGGCTTACAATCAATCTACTTCAAGTGTGGTTGTACTGAGCGCGGGCAAGAGTTGTGTGATTTCACATCGAAGGAAGTATGGATGCAAGAAGGCGCGCGAGCCTATGAACAGCAAGAGGGAAAGATTGCTGAGTGGGAGGAGTCGATCCCGACTTAGAGATCTCAAATGGCAGAGGGCGGCCGCAAGGCAGTAGCGGGGGATGGCTAGATTGACTTCTGGCCATGGATGAAAGTTTAAGAAAGGTGTGAAAATCTAGGAATTCTCAAGGAAAATCACACAAAATCAGCTGGACATCTGGCGATGACTTCCTTAAATGGGCCAAGATTTGTTTTGCTGCGTATGGAAGGATTTGAAGCCGAGATTTCCGTTGATAAGTGAGAGGAGTCACTTGCTGGTGGGAGGACTGGGAATGATGGGAAGTCTGTGGTTCAATCGGGCCCTTCTTTCCGACCCAATGTTTATATTGCCAAGCCTAATAGAAAAGCAATGGAACGGGTAGGTAATAATGGCCAAAGGAGACAAGTGACAAACCCAATCATTAGGGTCCGTGTACCTGAAATGGGCACTGGGTCGACTAATGAAGTGGGGCTAAATTTTTATGGGCCTAAAGGCCATGGAGGTTAGTGGGTCTTCTGAAGCCGGGAAAGAGGATCATCATCATAGTATAGAGGGCTCGTTGATCAAATTACATTTCACTAACAAGTCTATGCTACGCATGCACGTAGAGAACAGGAGCCACGAGGAATGCATAATGATAAGCCAAACTGACTCACAATCAGATGGGGGAGGCTCTGAATGTACAGCTAGATCCAGACCTCGATCTGGATATAATTGTCGAGATTGAAGGGACTCGAGGTGATATGATGGAGGAGGAACTTGCTCAAAATGTTGACCTTGTCATGGATAAAAGTGACTGATTTCTTTGATGGGTAGTGGTTGTCCAATGGTAATTTCTTTCCAAGTTTTTATGTTAATGTGAGTGTTCGTTTGGAATTCTAGGCAGCGGGGATGCTCATTTCATATGGGTGTTTGGGGATTACATCCGAGTTACTCGACCAGAAATTATAGTAATAATGGAACCTCACATTAGTTGCCAGAGGCCTGAACCGATTGCGTAGAGATTCCGGGAATTCCGTTCGGGGAAGGTGGAAGCTCGAGGATTTACAGGAGGAACAAGGGTTTGGTGGCAAGCGAGAGAACATCTCGGTTATGAATGTGCGTATCTACCCACAAGGAATTTATTTTCTTGTAGAATGGGAGGGAGCTGTGGGAGGAGATTCTTTATTTAGGAAGGAGCAAGCGTGAGCAGTGGATTGTTCTAGGGGATTTCAATGAAATTGCAAACGAAGGAGAAAAAAGCTGGAGCTCCAACGAATATACTGGCATGCCTAAAATTTAAAGAGATTCTTGATTCATGTGGACTGCTCGACATGGGAAGCATGGGACCAAAAATGACATGGAGAGGACCTAAAGTTGGAACTTACTCAAGAGTTTTTAAAAGACTAGACAGGGCCGTTTGTAGTGCGGATTTTCGCATGTCCTTTTTGGATGCTGCGGTATGTACGTCGAAGGGTTAAGTATGATCATCTCCAGTTCCTGTGGACTGCCATGTGATTTCCACGCTTGGCAGGATAATGAGTCCATTCTGTTTTCTAGCGGCCTGTTGGCGGCATTCTGATTTTCACGAATTTATTCAGGAGACTAGGTAGAAAGACAGACACCTGGGGGAAAGCTTGGAGAATTTTTCGGATTGGATCAAACGTTGGAACACTGAAATCATCGACAATATTGATAGAAGGAAAGCTCGGCTATTGAAAGACTTGAAGGAATCCAGCGGTGTGGTCAAACCAATCCCTTCCTTTGTGAATTAGAAGCGAAGTTAGAGGCGGAATTAGAGGAAGTGTTGTCACAGGAGGAGTTACCATGGTTCCAAAAATCACGGAGCAAATGGATTAAGCATGACAACAAGAACACGAGATATTTCCGCACCTGTGTCATCATTAAAAGAAAAGAGATAGGGATTGAAGGATTACTTGTTGCCGATGGTGATTGGATTCTTGATGATGAAGTGCTCAGGACACATGTCACTAAGCACTTTAAGGAGTTTTATCAAGGAGCTCAGCAATTGAACTGGTCGAGGCTACCTAATCTATTCCTAGAGCTAGAGGATTGACAATTTCCAGCCCCTTGTTGCTCCGATATCAAAGGATGAGGTTCGAGATGCATTATCGAACATGTCGTCCTTTAAAGCTCCCGAGCAGGATGGATTTTAGGCTCTTTTTTTCACCAATCAAATTGATCGGTCTTAGGAGAGTAGGTTGTAAGCATTGTAAAGGGTAATGTGGAGGAAGGGAAGCTCGCAAGTGCAATCAATAACATGTTCCTTGTTTTATGTAAAGTTGTGTACAAGATTGTCTCCAGAATTATTGCAAACCTATATTTATTTGTTATGTGTATCGAACGCTAGGGGCATCTTATTAATGAGGTATAAGATCTTTCCTGATAGGAGTGTGTGACAACTCCTCAACTTCAAGGTTTGTGGAATGGTGAAGCAACAAAATCTTTCCTAATAGGTCGAGGTATAAGACAGGTTGTACCCTTTCCCCATGTTTGTTTGTTCTGTCTATCGAATGCTAGGGGCATCTTATTAATGAAGCAGTATATAATCAGCCTTGGATTCCAATAAAGGTAGGTAGAAATATGAGAGAATCTTGTGTGTAATGGTGTCACCACGTACGCATTGTCACGTGGTGACAATATTACATACAAGACTTTCTCTAGAAGCAAACTTGTTGTATCACATCTATTATTTGTTGATGACTTGCTTCTATTTCTGAGGCCTCAGTAAGTCAAATGCAAGTCATGAAGGAAGTCATTTAGAGATTTGTTCATGTTTGGGCAAAAAAATAAGCTCAGTAAGTTCCTGATATATTTCTCAAGAAATGTACCCCTCAGGTGTGAAGGGATATAAGAGCACATAGAGAATCTGGGGTTACTGAAGACCTACGAAGGTATCTCGGAGAGCTTATTATTTATTGTCAGGTGACGAGGATAACTTATTACTGGGTGATAAAAAAAAAGTGAAAGGAAAAGTGAAGTTTCACCTTAATGGGTAGTCGGCTTCGGCACTCTCCATGGTTGGTCATGTTACACTTGTGAACTAAGGTCTTACTACCATTCATTCCTACACAGTGCAATATACAAAACTGCATGAGGAGATTACGGAGGAGATTGGGCGTTGTTGCCTATATAAAAGTGCACGCAAGTATACGTATCGCAATCAAATAATACAAGATGAGTAGAATATCGTTCTTATGAGAATTCTTCTACTAAACATTAAAATTAACACAATTGTATCCGAACCAAGTCAATCGAATATTAGAAGTAGGAAGTAATTAAGAAGGCAAGTAATAAAAGCAAACAAAATTCAATCAATTAAAATACTCCTAGGGCTCACAACTTCCCCTATTTTAGTCTAAAGTTAAGTCTTTCTCTCATATTATTAACCTAGGGCTCTAGGCTTTCCCCACTACCTCCTTAAGCACCTCTCGATGTTGCAAGAATGTACCTAAGCAGAAGACACTAACACACTCTATCTCTAGGTGATTAGTGTTGAAAGGCCAATTGAACCAACCCTAACTGGCTATCTAAGTTGTTAACCATCTCTCGATGCGCTCACACGAATAACCTCATCCCTCGGCATAAGCTAACCTAGACTATGCACTTTTTAGCGTGATTTCGATTCCCTCTCTCGAGACTCCTCTCAATGTCAAGATCATTCTCGTGGGTAATCAAGCCAAAAGAAAGTTAGGGTATGAGATATGCATAAATAACACTTAGGAGGCGTACCTCGATAAAATCATACATTTACTTAAAACATCAAAATAGATTCCAATGATCACCTAAGAATTGAGGATTTTAGTTGAACATAATAAAAGAGAATATACGAGTTGGAAGAGAAGACAATATCATGAAAATAAGAAGGAAAAGGATAGAAGAAACTCTAGATAGTGGGCTCCTTCTTGCTCCAAGTCTACAGCCTTCCTGCGCTCATGAAACACACTAAGATATGCTGAATTACGGTGAGAAGATGTCCCTCAGCTACTGAAGTCAAGCCTGAGAACTATCTGGATATTTCCCGGTCTCAAACTTTTTCTCCAAGATGCTGCCTATTCTTCCACTCTTTGACCACTTTCCTCGTTGTTTTCTAGACCATTGTTGTAATAAATGTGCGAATAGTTTTGGAAACTCTCTCAAGTTGTTGGGATCAAGAAAGGCAAGTTTCCTATTTTGAAACAGCGTGAAAGTCAGGTGCTGCCCACTGGACCGCGGTCTCAGTCCTCTGCTTCGCATGATCCTCTGTAGTCTACGGTTACCCTGCTCTGCGTGAAGTTTCCTTTCTCTGACCATAACTTCCTCATTTCAACTCCGATTTATGATCTGTTTGATGCATTGGAATTTTAACTCAACAAGCTTTCCAATGATATATTATTTTTTATATTTCTCATATAGATAATATGAGAAATTTCCTCTTAAATTTACTACATCGAATTTTGAATTATCAAGCAAGTCATTTCTTCATCTTCCCGTACATCTTCTTTCCATTCCCTGCACATTAAATGACTACCAGCGGTATCTAATCCACATTTAAAGTTCTTGAAACTATCATTTATAACAATTAAATTCCAAGAGTAAAAAGATATGCAATTAACCTCTAAATATATGGAAAGTGGCCTAAAACTTAAGAATGTAGGTCAGGAATGCGCAAATAAATTATACAAATCATAATATGAACACACCCCCAAACCTAGACTTTTACTCGTCCCAGGCAAAAATTAAGAACATGCAATCAAAGATTAAACCAAGTTGGTCCCATAACGTTCTCAGAAATGGCTTGTTACTCTTCACACAATCTTCACTTCAATGCTTCCAACCTCCGATGTTAATTTTTCAACAAAAACTTAGCCCTCACCCATGTTGTGTTAGTGAAAACACTCTTACAAAAGTTCAAACACCCAATCCGAAACTGGATTGGTCAAGCACACAATCAAGAGACTTAAATATTCACATAGACATTACCTTTTACAATTCTGCTCTTTTCTTTCTCACTCTTTTTCTTTTCTTTGGTGGTACACGACTCTGGGTGTCACGTCCATAAGTTAGGCCCGTGTAGCAAGGAACCAACTAATGGCTCCCGTCCCAGTTGGTCCAAGGCATTAGGTGTTGAGACACCCCTACGGATCGATCCTCAAGCTTCAACGAATAGACTATTTTTTCCACCACGAGCACATGTCGGGCCTTATTGAGAATGTTTTCGCACTAAATGACACTCAAAACTATACGGTGGTGATCAAAGCCTTGGCACAACATTCAATTAAGCTCATATATGCAATTCTATATTATTTTTCTTTGTTAACTCATGCAAACAAATTTTTTTTTCTTTCATACCTTTTTATTTCTTTCTTTATTTGCCTTTAGTAGGATATCTAAGTTCATGTTCTTGGCTATTCTCATGTTAGCAATACTACCAAGCAACAGCAAGAGCAATTTTAAGCTATCCCTAAAGTAAGAGTGTCATAAAAAATACTTGGGTTTAGACATCATGTGAATTTTCTAAAACATATCCTAAGGCAGTTGTAATCTTAAATTCGATCATGTTCCAAGTTTCAAGCCATTAGTTATCGTCATGGAACAAGGACCGACCGATTTTGAAAAAAATTTCATGTTCCTAATAAGGGCAATCACACCACGCAACCTTGATTCACTCATGCAAATGCAAAAAACTAATCATCCTAAATGCAATGTAAACTAAATAAATCAATCCGAGAAACATGGATCTAACCTAAAAGTTAATGAAATTTCGAAAAAAAATGCTAGCAAACATCCAAACAAACAAGATATAATTTCCCACCCCGAACCTAAACTTAGCATTGCCCTCAACATGAAATAAGAGTAAGGGAATAGAAAATTGACTTGTTGGTTGGTTTGTTGAGCCCCAATTCTTGTTTATCTAATTTAGACCACGGTCTAACAGTTCTGTGAAGTATCTATTGTGTTGTGGCCTCAATAGACCATGGCCGCTCTTCTTTGTGTCACCATCCATGAAATCTTTGGATTCTTGCTTCCAAAGTGCGATCCATATTTCCTAAATGCAATAAAAAAAAACAACTAAAACAAGTAAATTATGCAAGGAATTAAACTAACTGCAGAAAACAAAAGAAAGAGTAGAAAACTTATTCCAATCTTGGGTTGCCTCCCAAGAAGCACCATGTTTATAGTCCTTGGCCTGACTTCCGGTCTCATTATCCTCCTTGTCCTTGAGTAGAGGACTCCTCCCAATTTATAAGGTCCCCTTTATAAGCCTTCAAACGATGTTTATGCATCTTGAATTTTACCTTTGTTTTCTTATTTATGAGTTTGACCGCATCATAAGGTAAGACTTCTCCCACTTGGAATGGTCCCGACCATTGTGACTTGACCTTTTCTAGAAAGAATTTAAATAGAGGATCATGATAAAGAACCAATTGACCGGGTTGAAACTCTCTCACCATAGTCCTTTTGCCATGTCCTCTCCTTGTCCCACATGCTTGTTTTGGATCAAGCGGGTTTCCCTAAAGGCTTAGCCAACTTCATTGGCTCTCTTGAAATTACTTCCACCCACTTTTTGTTTTCATGTTGCTCATTACAAGGTTGATCACCATCTCGATCTGCTTTATGCGCATCCTTACGTTGATCCTCTTGAAAGTCATGATTGGTGTACCTATCAACGACATTAATGGAGAAGCATTCATTAGATATTAGATCCATGAAATAGAATACTTTAAAAGTCACCTTCTCCTTGTCAACCCTCATCATTAGTTCTCATTTCTCCACGTCTATCAAAGCACGACCTGTAGCCAAGAAAGGTCTTCCAAGAATAATAGGAATGTTTTGATCCTCCTCACAGTAAAAAAAAAAAAAACAAAATCAACCGAAAAGATAAACTTATCAATTTTCATAAGAACATCTGCAATTACTCCATGAGCATATGCAATTGATCGATCTGCAAATTAAAGGGTAATTGACTTAGGTTTCACCTCTCCTAATCCTAGATCTCTAAAAACTGAATAAGGCATCAAATTAATACTAGCACCAAGATCACATAATGCCTTACCTTCAAAATCTTTTCCAAAAGAACAAGGGATGGTGAAAATGCCTGGATCCTTGAGTTTAGGAGGTAGCTTACATTGAAGGATCGCACTACACTCCTCAGTTAAAGCCACGGACTCATGATCTCCAAGCCTACGCTTCTTTGAAATGATTTCTTTCATGAACTTAACATAGTTTGGCATTTGTTCAAGAGTTTCAAGAAAAGGAATATTAATATGTAATTTCTTAAAAACATCTAAGAACTTACAGAACTGGTGCTCGATTTTTTCCTTTTATGCTCTTTGTGGGAAAGGGAGAGGTGGATATGTCTGACTCTACTTTGAAGCATTCCCTTTGGCTTCCTTGACCTGTGGAGAGTCGATGTTGTTGTTCTGGATTGCCTCGGGATGCGTGTCCTAGATTCTTTCTTCTTGGACCGTGGTCTATTGAGTGCTTGGCTATCCCTGTTCTGTTGGACCGTGGTTTCAAATTGCAGTCTAAGATCATCCAGCGCATAGTTCAACTCATTCCCGCTCCGAAGAGTGATGGTCTTGACTTGTTCCACCACTAGGCCTCTTGGATTGACCTCTGTGTCGCTTGGTAGTGCTCCAAGAGGCCGGGAATTGATTGCTTGAGCCAATTGACCGATTTGAATTTCCATATTGTGCATCTACGATTGTAAAGCAACATTAGTATTATGAGTGGAATTCATAAAATTCATTAAGGTCTCTTCCAATTTCGATATGCAGTCTGGAGTCGAGGTTTGTTGTTCCTAAGTTGATTGGAACCCCGATGGTGGATTGGCCCTGCTGTTGTTGTTGGCATAAGAAAATTTTGGATTATTTCTTCAACTTGGATTGTAAGTATTGGAGTACGGATTATTCCTCGAGTTGTCACCAATGTAATTGGTTGTTTCTTACACTGGTTCCATGTATGTCCCTTCTTCAATGGCTCCATAGCTCACTCTTGGTCCCGTTCCTTGTCTTTTTTATGCCATTACCTGCTTGAACAATGCATCAATATTTGCATAAAGATCTAAAATGACATCTACTGAATGTATTCTAGCTATTTCTCATCCTATTGCCCTTTCGGATGGCCATTGACAGCCATTATTTGCCATCTCCTCAAGCAATTCTTAGGCATCTTCGGGGATATTTGTTCATAATTGAACCACCTGCAGCAGCATCAACCGAATCATGAAAATTATCAAATAAACCATTATAAAAAATTTATATCAATGTCCACATCTCGATGCCATGATGGGGGCATGCTCATAGTAGCTCCTTGTAACGCTCCCACTCTTCGTGCAAAGGCTCCATTGGATGTTATTTGAAAGTCATGATGTCATTCTTTAGCTTCATTATTTTGGAAGGTAGGAAGTAATTAGCCAAGAACTTTTCGGTTATTGCCTCCTATGTGTTGAGAGTGTTTGGTGGAAGTGATAGCCGTGACTTAGCTTTGTCCCTTAAAGAAAACGAGAAGAGAGACATCTGGATGTATTCGGTTGCCACCCCATTAAAGTTGAAAGTGTCACAAATTTAGAGGAATTTTTGCCAAGTGCAAATGCGGATCTTCATTCAGTGTTCCTCCAAAGAGCATGAAATTTGAAGCATCTAGATTATCGATGGCTTGATCTCGAACATGTGAGCTTGAACAGGTGGTTTGATGATGCTTGATTGATTCTGGAATTGAGGTTGCCCATATTCTCTAATTGTTCTTTGGTTCTGATTCTGAGGTGCCAACTCACCACCTTGCATCCCTTGATTACCTCCTTGCCTATCCTCCATGGTTTCTCGAATTTACTTATACTCTCTTAGCCTTCTAAGTAGAGTACATTCTATCTCCGGATCGGGTTCAAATAACTCTCCTCGGTTTCTTCTTTGCAATCAAGAAAGAAGTTTCACCTACAAAATCGAACAAAAGAAACAGTTAAAAAGAAGAAAAAGAACTTGGTCAAAGAACAACTGCTTAGTATTAGGTTAGTCGAAAAAGAATTCCCGGTAACTGGTGCCAAAAACTTGTTGCATATATAAGAGTGCATACAAGTATACATATCGCAATCAAGTAATAAAGGATGAGTAGAGTATCATTTCCATGAGGATTCTTCTACTAAACACTAAAATTCGCACAATTGTTTCCAAGCCAAGTCAATCAAATATTAGAAGTAGGAAGTAATTAAGAAAGCAAGTAATAAAAGCAAACGAAATTCAATCAATTAAAATACTCCTAGGGTTGACAACTTCTCTTATCCTAGTCTTAAGCCAAGTTTCTCTCATGTAATTAATTCTACCATGTTATTAACCTAGGGTTCTAGGGTTTCCCCACTACCTCCTTATGCACCTCTCGATGTCGCAAGAATGTACCTAAGCGGAGGACACTAACCCACTTTATCTCTAGGCAATTAGTATTGAAAGGCCAATTTAAACCAACCCTAATTGTCTATACTATGCACTCTCTAACGTGATTTTGATTCATTCTCTAAAGGCTCCTCTCCATCTCAAGTTCAGTCTCATGGGCGGCCAGTCCAAAGAAAGCATTAAGAACGAGATATGCATAAATTACATCTCGGAGGCGTACTTCGATAGAATCATACATATGAGAGAAAAGAACTTTACTTAAAATATCGTAATAGATTCCATTGACCCACTAGGAATCTTGGGGTTTAGTTCAACATAATAAAAGAAAATATAAAAGTTGGAAGATAAGACAACATCATGAAAATAAGAAAGGAAATTATAGAAGGGACTCTAGATAGTAGTGGGGCAGAATCTCTCGATCAAACCTCCACGATCTTCAAGCTCGATCCCTCCTTCTTGCTCCAAGTCTACAGCCCTCCTTTACTCTTGAAACACACTAAAATATGTTGAATGATGGTGAGAAGATGTGTGCCAAGCTACTGAAGTGATGCCCTCTATACAATGGAAGAGCTGGGATCTATCGGGGTATTTCCCAATCTCGAACTTTCCCTTGAGGATAGCTGCATGGCCTCTCGAGTCTTTGGTCACTTTCCTCTTTATTTCCAGACCATCAACTACTATAATAAGTGTGGGAAGACACCTGAAAACATTCCTAAGTCGCTGGGATCAAGAGCGGTAAGTTTTCTATTTTGAAATTGCCTGAAAGTCGCATGGCACCCAGTAGACCACGGTCTAAGTCCTCTGTTCTTCAGTGAGAGGCGTGATCCTGTAGACTGCAATCGCCCTCTTCTATTTCCAGTCGTGCTTCTAATTTCCTTTTCAAGGAGATTGCTCGATCTTTCTTTAATGTTCTACACAATAAACCAGTTCCGGTAGCATCTAATCTGGATTTACAATTTTAAAATAGGATATTCAACTCCCCCACAGATAAAATATACGTAATTTCCTGCTAATTATATGAAAAGTGGACTAAAACTCGAATATCTAATTCAGGAAGGGACAAATAAATCATATAAATCACAATATCAACAATACTCCACATGATTGCTAGCCACTTGCATTGAACTGAGGGAGTCTAGTGCCCCAAACCTCTTTGACTTCTTTTTTCATTCATGAGAATAACCGGTGGATGGTGGCAAATCTTATATGCTGCCACTTGAAGTCTTTTGGGATCATTTGGCCTTGATATTCGGTGTTGGGTGTTATTGGTATAGAGATGGAGAAATAAAAGTATTTTTTACCTTGAATTTATAAGACTAGGAGATACTGCATAGTCTGTGAGGAGACAAAGTTGTTTTGCTCATACTTTGCGCACCATAGACAGTAGCACAAAAGGGCCAGCAAGATAATTCAGAAATATAGGATAGAAAAAACTGGGTGATCTTAGGAGGGTCAAATTAAATATTGATGGAGCATGACTTGTGACCTATATTTTTGGTGCCTCCACATTAGGCCATATTTCATGAATATGCAATCATTTTACTAATAAAAAATAAATATGGATGATGCATCTAAGGATAATCCCGGAATGGTCGGGGCAGGTGGGTTCATAAGGAATGAAAAATGGAAGGTAGCTTGTTGGTTTTGTGCAATTGGTGGGGGTTGCTTTGTTGGTACTTGCTCAACTGAGTCATATGGTCAGGATTGGAGTTGGCATAGGTTATGGCATATAGAATGGTAATTCTAGAGGTCAATTCGGAAGCTGTGGTTCGAAACTTGATTATCCAAAATACGTTGCGTGGACGAAATTCTTCTCTTCTTAATAATATTCAAAGGCTTCTTAAGTAGGATTGGGCGGTGGTGATACAACATACTTGTAGAGAAGGCAACTTTGAGTAGACTGGTTAGCTTATCAGGCCTTTTATTTATGATTAATATAATATTTATCTATTTTTTTAGTTAAGCATTTACATTTTTTAAAAAAAATCACATTATTTTTTAAAAAATCCTATATTTTATGTAATTTTTAAAATTTATTCTTATTTTCCCCTTTTTTCCAACTTTTTTAATAAATTAATGACGTGGCATATCATATGTGTGCCAATTGTGCATCATGAGCTACATCAACTTGCCACATCAAATTTTAACATAAATATTGACAACATTAGTCATTATGACAATATGAGGAGAAATAAACAAAATACATGACAATTTTCAATATTATTAAAGTTTATGACAATATAGGAAATTTCACTGTATCTTGTGATGTAGTAGACAATTTACTCATTTTTAAATCCAAACAAGATATAAACTTAATAAAGTATAGAATTATAAATTAGTATATAAGTTATGGACTCAATGAGTTGAGATGGAATTAAAAAATAATTAAATAATTCATAAAAATTGTAAGTATTTTTATATTTGTAAATAGCGGGGAAATGTTGGATTTGGTTCCTAACGTTTTGTTTTCATCTCAAACTTTTTCTCATCAAATTTAGTTCTAAACTTTTTAATTATATTTAATTTTAACATATATATTTTTTATTATTAAAACTTTGATTTTCTAAAAGATTAAAAATAGTGAAATTTATTTTTAAAAACATGGTGAATAGAGTTAAAGAGTGGAGAGAAAGGGGTGACCACCGATGAGCCTCTCCTTCTAGGAGCGTGAATCCTTGTGGGATTTTGACAACCTTACAGAAGCAGGGATGGTTGCCAACAAGTCCCATTCTCTTCCTTCTTCGGTTCCCTTCAATGTCTCTTTTTCTAATTTTCATTATTTTTACTTTTTACAGAATTAAATTTTAATATTTTTTATTGATAAAAAAAAATAAAATTAATTAAAAGCGAGCCTAACAGAAATGGTTGAAAACTAAATTCAACCTCGAAAAAAGATTTTTAGTATTATTTTCATGTTATCCTTGGATTTTCTTGGGCTTGTAAAAAGCCAATTTGAGTCTAATCCGATATATTATATTCGGGTAGAAAATTTTTGCAACATAATCAATAAATTTGGAACATTAGTTTTGCTAATTAAAAAGAATAATGTTCCAACATAGCACACTCTTACAACGAGGCCTCAACCGTCAACCCTCTTTCTTGCTTCAAGAGGTAAGTCCAATCCTCTTTCTAGGAAAGTCTAGCCCACCAGACTGAGACCCACTAATGATCAAAAGTGAGTTGATTAAAGTCACACAAGCCAATGACATGTGATACGTATGGTGAACATTATCGAATACAAATGAAAATGATAAAAATCCGTGAATTAAACAAGTCGATCAAATTGCACATTGCACAGGCCAAAACTTTTCAAAGCAAAAAAAATTACAAAAATACGATTGTAAAACAACATCTTATCCACGAATAGCTTCATATAATTGACACTCCAAAGATACGTATATATAATTTCAAAATAAAAACTGTCACAGACAAGAGGTGAGAATGAATTTGTAAAATGAAAATTTTTATGGAGAAAAAGTGGGGGCAATGAGTAAAATAACTATTCCAAACTAACTGAAATAATAATAAATACCTTATATCATAAAAATTTAATTAAAATTGATGGTAGTTTTGAAAATGGAAAAAGGGATCAAAACTACCCACTTCTCTCTCAAAGTAATAGTAGCAAATGGTCTGTGCTATGCACGGTGAATAGCGTCTACTACAATTGAAAAAGATAAAAATATTATTATGCACTACTTAAACAAATCAATTGAATTGTCCCCTTTCTACGTACCAAGCTTTTTGAATGATAAAATATATTAAAATGCGGTTATAGAATGACATCTCATCAACAAGTAATTTCAAATAATCATGCATGTGGAGAGATTCATATATAATTTCATAATAAAAACTGTCATGGAAGAAAAAAGAGATAGTGGGTGATGTAAGTGTTTTGAAATAATTAAAATGACAATAAAAACTTAAAACTATAATATAACTAAATTATGATTGAGGGTAGATTTAGAAATTAAAAAAAAAAAAAGACAAAAACTACCCACTTCTCTCACTCTTTTTATTCCCATTCATTAAAAGCAAAAACAAGAAACAAAAAACCTCTTCGTTCCCTATATTTTCTCATTCCCGATCTTTTACTAACTGTAAATTCTTACACTACATTAC
>JAOYND010069049.1:0-11206 GCA_025802135.1 Lagerstroemia fauriei | reverse complement strand
GCGACACCGCCACACACAAGCGACGAGCAACTCGAATGTTGTGGAGCACGAACGCAGGTGGTGGGGCACGCTATTGCTGATAGCTGCTATCTCAGCTCGGCCGAAGAAGAATGAGCGGTGGGCCATGTCGTCGAGCGGGGGTAGGCTGGTAGTGCCTTCGGCAACGGTCACCTCATCGTACTCCCGATGGTTGAATACGACTCGGGGAGGGTCTCTGGCATCCAAGAGCTCTCTCTGCCACACCGGCAAGATGGACGGCGAGCTCGCTCCTCCGGCCAATTCCGCAACCGCATTCATGAACTGGTACAGTCCGCTCCCGTCGCTCATGGTGTGGTTGAGTCGAACTGCGAAGGTGAAGCCGCCGCACTTCAGGCGAGTTACCTGGATGAGCAGGAGGGGGGAATCGAGGATCCCTCCGGAGCCAGGGAGGTCAAAGAGGAGCTCCTCCGTGCGAGGGAATGGAGGCCGGAGGACGTCTCCGAACTCCTCCAGCCGGACGTCGGCGTCAGCCTCGATGAACACCACACCCTCCCCGGTGCAGTCCACCACCAGCTTCTTCCCTTCGCACTCTCTCAATCTCCCGGCGAACGGATAGTAGTACACCAGCGCTCGTGCTAGCCCGTCTCGGATGGCCTGCACGGGGTCCCTACCCTCCATATCAGGACTGGAACGGTAGAAATGTATCACTCGTACCTGGAACCTAAAGCTCTCCTGGTCATCGATGTCCGACAGCCTCTTGTACTCGTGGGGAGTCGGCCCAGCTGGACGGATCAGCTCGATCTTGTGTCTCCGGACGGTGAACACCAAACCGTTGCCGGAAAAATCTTCATGAGATGGCATGGTGTTCTTCTCTCTTTCTCCCTCTTACAACAATTCGGTGGAAAGAATCCTGGCTAGTGAAGATAAAGAGTTTGTTTAAGAATGTGGGTTGGGGAAGGACTTGACGACTTGATCCTCTGGGGAGCTCAAGGGGCTTTATATAGTCGAAGTCGAGCTGATATGTACCATCCTAGGTGAAGCCAGCCATGAATGTAATCCGATGCTGCCACGAAACATCCGATGAATATTACGACACGTAGCCGGGTCGGTCTAATAATCTCATCTTAAGAAAAAGGAGTATTGAACCATCTCAATAATTCGAGAGAGTAATGTGTATAACAAGTAGCAATACTTATACAATATGAGAAACCAATAAAATTCGATCACTTTAAGATTTCTTTAGAAAATTTTAAAAATAAAAAATGCAAAAATAATTTAATTATATTTATTTATAATATCATATAAGTATCGCCTTGTGATATATACGATATATCAAATCAGAAATACACTTATTAGACCAATAAAAACTTTTCAAAAGTGTAAGGAAAACGTGCGCGCGGACGGTGATTGGACAGGTCCACAGTGAAATACAGACGTGTTTAGTACATGCAAATATGATGCTTTTTCCTGAGGTGGGGAAAAATTAGACTGTCAATTTAACACGAAAATAATTTTAAAAATTGATCCAAATTAAATAAATACCTAGAAACAGGATCCACTTGATTCCTTGCTTCTGTAAGTATTTGTTTTCGTAAAATAAGATTTCAGTTTCAATTTCGATTCTTATAAAAAGGAGATAACTTGTAAGTAAAAGAAATAATTTTATTCGTTAATGGCTTGATCTGACTCGAACCTATGGATTTATGGGAGGTGTGGTATCTCCAAAATGGATGGAAAAATAGCAACCCTGACATAAAGAAGATTCCTAGCTAGTGTTATAGCAAACCACTCAATTACCGATGAAATTTTCGGACCGGTTTTATTATGTTGGAGTTATGGACGGATTACCGACATTTGACGATGTCTGGGGACTACGCTGAGATCAAACGTGGTCAACATTATACATATATATCATTTTATGTTCGTGATCCACGCGGTCTTCTACCGATAAAATTGTGGATTGGTATTTCTTTATCCTACAAGGTTATGGGCAATCGAAACCGATCGAGCAATAGAAGATGATCCCTACGATTGTTCGGGTCATGACCCTAGGACCGATCGGGCCGGGATTTATATCACCTATTATTTAGAGTACTTGTGACCCCGATTCGATCAAAGTTTGAGATTTTGAGGAGATGGGTAGGCACATGTCAATTTTCAAGGATTAGTTAGCGTTGAATGAATCTTCTAATATTTTTTGGTACGTGTGGCGAAAATTGGTGTACGTAAGTCAACCAGCTCCTGTCGCTTGCCAGGTGTCCTTCAGTTTTAGCCACACAAATCGAAAGCCATCAAAACGTTTATTTGATGTCAGAATTTGGAGAAAGTTTCCTATATAAAAGTATATTGCTAAAATAGTATTATAAAATAAAATAATTTAATTATTTTAAATTTTTTAATTTTAAAATTTATTTAAAAAACTTAAAATAATTAAATTTTATTAACGTATAATATCACGTTAGCACTACTACTTAATATATATATATATATATATATCGCACACAATACTCTCCGATAAGTTGGGGCTCTCCTTTTTTCTTTTTTGGTGTGTCTCATAGGAGAAAGTCTTTTATGCCATGGTATTATCTTGTGGCAGTGTTTACGCGGTGACACCAGCTAATTAGAATCAATTATCGACCAATCAGAATCAATTATCCTTAGGGTTGTTTTTTTTCCTATTAGGTTTTATAAAAAAATCACATAATTAACTAATCACATAATTAACTTACTCTAATTGACCGGTGTCACCACGTAAGCACTGTCACGTGATAACACCGTAGCATAAAGACTCTCTCGTCTCATACTGCGTAGGAGGTCATTTCAAAGACATCCTTGTCTGTCTACGATGTTTCAGCAATGAATTTGAAAACTTATATAAGCTTAGACTAATTTAGACTTGGGAGGAGTCAAATTTAGAAAATTTGTTGAATGGAGTAAAAATCTAATATAAAATTGATGAAATAAGATAATTTAATTAAAAAAATAACAAAATCAAGCTATAGGTTTTCTTGAATCAAAGGGATTGATCGTCCCTAATTCAACCCAAAATTCATCACTGAATCCGAGCCACGTTAGTCTACTTCAGTGTAAAATTCTTTTCATTGGGTATTTTCTCCAAATGCAAGACTTGAACTTATAATAACGCATTTGGTACCTGCCTCTGAGTATTATTCCACAATAATGGACGAGTTTCGTACCTTTTTCCTGCAATCTCAAAGCTAAACTTGAGATGAAATTTGATACAATGATATTATTTTTGATTTAAAACCAACAGGTCTTATATGTTCAATTCTTATCAGTGGAACTCATCGTACACGTTTATCCTGTCTTTACTCTATTTACTTCTATGTCTACATGTCTTCTTTTTTATACAAAAAAGAGAAAAAAAATCAAACCTAGATGCTATAGTCATTACAGAGAGATGATGTTTAGGGTTTGACAGAAAGAAATAACAGTTCATTATGGTGGTTCAACCCAATTTAGAGTTACTTATTTTGCTTATATACTTGAGCAAAATTATATACATATACATATATATATATAACATTACTAAATTATGAACTATAAATTTACTCAAACTTTTTTTAGTATTTATCACTAATATTCAGAAGGTTAACGTGTCTTGACGAATTATTTAGTTGGTCTGTAAAATTCTCATAAAGTGAATTTTCTCTATTTATAATATTGAGATTCGAAACCTTATTTAAAGGGCACATAATTCACTTTACTAGATTGACTCAAACTTTGACTGTACGTAAATTGCATGTTGATATATAGGAGAGAGTCTCGTATATAACAAGTATACCACGTGACAGTGCTGACGTGGTGTCGCGAGTCGATATGACTCCATTACTTTTAGAATTTTTTTTAATAAACCCTAACATGGAAAAACAAATCCAAAAAATGGCTTAATTTGATTGGTTCGTAATACTATAGCAGTACTGCCACGTGGTGTACCAGTTATATACCAGACTTTCTCCATATAGAGAGACGTTAAAAAGTTGTAGCCATGCAACAAAATTGCATGGCCGTTGAAAATGTAAAAGGTCCAAGGGAATGCTGTGCAACAATCATGACAACGGATCGGGTTTCCGGATATCAAGCGATCCGAAATGGACTGTATATTATCAGCGAAGAGAATGTGATGCCGATAAGAATTCAACGAGTCGATGAACAAACAAGTCTTAATGATTACATTATGTGGAACTTCCATGGCATTCTCTCTCTTGTTAGTCATCTGTCTGCATTAATATGGTTGTTGAATATCGTTATTGCAAGCGGACTGTTTGGCGAAGTCGGTAACTAGGGCCGAGAGGGGACTACCGGATTTGTGAGCTTATGTCAGTAAGGGACTACCGAAGACGGGTTCAAGCTTACATCAGTGGTTACTATACAGTCAGACGCTTATATATTGTATTATTATTATTATTATTAGTGGGCCTTATACGATATTGAGCTCGTTTCCACCCATAAGATTAAGTTATTAGAAAGTGGTACCCAGTTATCTTATAAACTCGGGATTGATATCTTATCTGATTGATGTGGGATCTATCCATGATTTTGTTGTGAATCGGCTCAAATGAACAATGAACATTAAGAGAAGGGAGAAGAAAAGTGGACGCGCGATGTACATGATTCGAGACAGCAGGATGACGATCTTCACTTGAGCGTGAAGAATAGTGGAGTACAAAGAAGAACCCGAAAACCCTAACTTGTTCAACACAATGAAGAGCTCTCTACTTTTAACCCCGAAAGAATACATAATCTAAAAAACTTTGTACTTAATCCTCTTGTATTTCTAGACCTTTATTATTAACTCGGGTAATAATTCTCAACAGTTTGGAAGCACAAATTCAGGTGCCCCGTCTCGGGTTGGCTCATATGTCTCGATCAATTTGAAGGAACAAAGCGAGTGTTTACTAGGGATGGTAATGGACCAGGGTGGGACGGGGCAGGTTTTTGAAAACCCAGGCCCGCTCCGCACCCAGAACGGGTCGACCCGCCTTGTGACCCATGCGGTGCGGGGCATGGGTCGGCCCGATTAATTAAAAAATATTTTTACTATTACATAAAATATAATCTAAAATATAGCATAAATTTGTATATTTATAATGATACGGTTAAATAAATGTAAAATGGTTAGAATTTACATAATTTTAACTAAATGAAGTGATTATTATATAATTTATTAAGATAAAATATTTATAAATGAATTAAAATTTAATTTAAAAACATGTAATTGGATTATATTATGTAACGGAACGAGTCGGGGCAGGGCCGATAACAGACCCAGCTTCACTCCGCCCTGCGTACGAGTTGGGTTTTTACCCGCCTATTGCGGGTCAGGCCGGGTCGACTCGGCAGGGCGGGTCACTTTTGCCATCCCAGTGTTTTCTCGGTATTGGGGAGTCGGCCCGGCCGGACGGATCAGCTCGATCTTGTGTCTCCGGACGGTGAACACCAAACCGTTGCCGGAAAATTCTTCACGAGATGGCATGATGTTCTTCTCTCTTTCTTCCTCTTACAATTCTTCACAAGAGTTTGTTTAAGAATGTGGGTGGGGGATGGACTTGATGGCTTGATCCTCCGGGGAGCTCAAGGGGCTTTATATAATCGAGCTGATATTAACAGTCAATGCGATGTTACGACGAAACATCATATGAATATTACAAGACAAAGTCAGATTGGTTTAATAAAAGGTGAAACTCTACTACTTGAGGATTTTTTTTATTTATGTCTCGAATTGGAGATCTCGTCTAAGAAAAAGAAGTATCGAATCAGCTCAATAATTCCATAGAGTCTTTTATATAATTGGTATAACATGATGCTTATGTTGTATCACAAATCAATAAAATTCTATCATTTTAAGGTTTTCTTTTTTATGCACAAAGAGGCACATGGGCCTTGAATGGTTAGAAGGAAGAGGGGCCTAAAGACGCACGAGAAGATCCACAGGTGAAATTGAAACCATGACCTCCAGATTACATGGTAAGATCGGTATCAACTGTATCAAGCCATCTTTCTCTATTTTAAGATTTTTTTAGAAAATCCTAAAAATAAGCATGGAAATAATAGAATTATATTAATTTATAATAATATATAAATACTGTTACGTGGTAGACACGATTCATAAAATAAAAAAAATACACCTATTAGACCAATGAAAACTTTACAAAAAGAAGGAGAACGTGAGCGCGGCGGCGACTGGGCACGTCCACTGTGAAATACAAACAGATTTAGTACATGCAATTCATGATGCTTTTTCTTGTGGTGGGAAAAAATTAGAATGCCAATCCATCACGAAAGTAATTTAAAAATTTTAAAAATTTTAAAAATAACCATATTAAATAAATATAGAGAAACTGGACTCATTTGGTTCCTTGCTTTTATAAGTATCTGTTCCTGTAAAACAAGGAATCGGTTTCGATTCTTATAAAAAGGAGATAATCTGTAAGTAAAAGAAAGAGTTCTATCAATTAATGGTTTGATCTAACTCGAACATGCTATATGAGTGAGACCACTGTATCCTGTTATGATCCATACAATGAATTCATGGGAGGAGTGTGGTATCTCCAAACTATGGATGGAAGAAATAGCAACCCCGACATAGAGAAGACTCCTAGTACTATAGAAAACCTCGTGATTATTGATGAAATTCTCGGATCGGTTTTATTATTGTCGGAATTATCGACCGATTACTGACATTTGACAGTGTTCGGTGACTACATTATTGGGATCAAATGTGGTGAATCTGTTGGTCGATACTGTACATACATACATATATATATATATATCATTTTTGCGCTTGGCATGTGTTCGTGATCCATGCGGTCATCTACCGATAAAAGTGTGGATGTACAATTTGTGTAAATAAATGTGAAATGCATGAAATTCTTGTGCAATGGATTTGGGTGGTGGAGCAGAAGCTCATTTGCGACTTTCTTTGTCCTACAAGTTACGGGCAATCAAAACCGATCAAGAAATGCCTCCTGGGAGTACAGCCGGAGTGAATAGAGCGGGCGCCTAAATAGGGTACTCCCACAGTTTAGGAGTTCGACTCCCCACAATCGTGAGTTTAATCCCTTGGTGCTTCAGGGGCATAAGCCCCACCCACGATGAGCCCAGCTTAGCGTATAAGAGTCTGGTGGGCGTCGGAGGATTAAACCTCTGTCATAAAAAAAAAAGATCTTTCGGGTTCACGATCCGAGGACCGACCAAGGTTTATACTAGTGGTATGCACGAGTATAGTGTAGATCCGAAACCGGTAGGAATGAGTAGGTTTTGGGTAGATCTCAAGGAAAATATGGTAAGTTTTAGGTAACGAATAAAGGGACTGGTCTGTTCCGGTTCCGGTTCCAGCATACAGGATACCCGGAACATGAATCTATTAACTTATTCACGCGGTTCATTTTAATCGTTCGTAACTTTCTCGTTTGAACTCTAATTCACTAACCGTTTAAACCGTTGTATTCTTAACTCGATGAACTTTCATTTGACATAATAATTATGTATATTTAATAAATTTTTCGTCAGTAAAATATCATTATAACTTAAAATTAGTCTTAAATAATACTTAAATATAGTAAAAATATACTTAAAATTACACATATTTTATTATGATAAAAAATTATATGAAATGTAATCCATATTTTAGAAGTAAAAATAAATAATAAATAGGTTCTAATATGATACCCAGAACCTGTGGTATCTTCCAGTTTCTGATTATGGTCTGGTTCCATGATTCAATGGGTTAGAGTTCAGATCCAAAAATTAGGAACCAGTCTTATATAGGGTCGGGTACGGGTATGATGAGAAAATATATGGTATCCAGACCCGAATACTCCTAATTTATAGCGCATACCATGCACGTTGATATTATCACCCGTGTTACTTAGAAGACTGGTGAACCGAATCGATCCAACGTTTGAGATTTTGATGTGATGGGTACGCAGACGTCAATTTTCAAGCACTGATTAGCGTCGAATGAATGTTCATACCATGTGTAGCGTGTGTCTGCAATTGGTGTACGTAACTTATCAGCTCGCCTCGGTTGCTATGTGTCCTTCAGTTTTCGCCACAAAAACAGAAAAACTATCCATTTTTTTACGAGAAATTCTTAGGTGATATATTTTATCTTCACGTGATATAAAAAAATAAAAAAGAATGACAAATGAAGGGCCAGCATGAATCTCTCCATGGCTGGTACTGGTAAGCAAATGGGCACCAAGATGCCTTTCTTTCCACATATCCCGATTTCTTCTGCGCTGAGAGATTCTTATATAAGCTCAACTCGTCACGTTATCTGTAAATTTTTTCAATAAGTGTTTAACACATTATCATTAAATGTCACATCATCTTTTTCTATTGATTAATAATAATAATAATAATTATTATTATTTTTAGATTTGATTTGATATATTTACTTACGTGTCAAACATTCATTAGTTAAGTTCACCACGTCATTTATGAACTCGATTAACCAAAGAATTTCGCCCTTCCAGGAGTTAAGGAAAGTGAGCACTCCTGGATAGGGCCTTATCCAAACCCCAGGATCCCGGCGTACACCGGCTTGCCCCACCTGAAGTCGACCTCGTCCCACCTGCAGCGGGCCAGATCCGACACGATGAAGGACCCTGCAGCTGTGAAACCGGGCCTTCCCTTGGTCACCATTAGGTCAGCCACAGGTTGCAGGTACTCCTTAGTCAACTACGCCTTGGCCTTCCTGACCAGCCCCAGGGCATGACCCGGGCTTTCCGGCACTTTCCAAGGCTGTCAGGAAGGCGAAGGCGTTCTCGTAGTACCCTGCTCCTAGTGGCAGGCTGAATCCTGCACGAGCATTGACAACAGGGAGCAATCTCATCCCCGAACTGCTGCAGCCGAATCTTGGCATCGGCCTCGATGAACACCACGCCCTCAGCCCTCCCCGGTGCACTCCACCACTAGCTTCTTCCCCTCCCATTCTCTCAATCTCCCGGCGAATGGATAGTAGCACACCAGCTCTCGTGCTAGCCCGTCTCTGATAGCCTGCATGGGGTCTCTACAGTCTACCGTCCATATCCTGATTGGAACGGTAGAACTGTATCGCTATTCACTGGTATCTGAAAATGAAAGCTCTCCTGGTCATCGATGTCCAATAACCTCTTGGACTCGTGGGTAGTCGGCTCGGCTGGGTGGACCAGCTCGACCTTGTGCGTTTGCCCCGTGAACACCAGACCACTGTTACCAACACTAATTATAAGATTTGAATTTGAGAAGGGGTATTGGAAGGAGAGCTTCTCCACCTATCATGTGCAATTATTACGAATAGTACAGCACCTCATACTTGGGTCCCCCTCAATTTAGTAAGACCTGTCTCCATTTATTTCCTTTTCCGTACCCTCGTACGGGGACGGCACCGACCGGGAGTCAGTCGGGTCCATTTTCTCCTAATCATTCTCGTACTGTGTCGATTAATTAGTTTGGCTATTCCTCCATATAAAAAGGCAGTAGCTCGCACCACCATGCGATCCATTCACATATCGACATATCGGGATAGATTGCGAACTCTTAGTGATTTATTATCTTCTGCATAAATTTAGATCTCATGTGACCAGTACAAAGATCGGATTTTAATGAGATGGGCAAGGATAGGCTAAATTTCCAGCATTAATGGACGTACGTAACTAGAAATAAAAAAATCAACTAATTATTTATTTGACTTTCTTAATGTGTATCATCACTGTCGATCGTGTAATTTCTCTGATCACGACACTCAAGTTCGTCACCTTATTTGATGGAAAAATGAGTTAAATTAAATCACTTTAACTAAGACTTAATCTATCCTTCAGGGTTGAAAAGACTATTGTCATTGCTAGTCCAAGTTGTGGGCTGTGATAAGTTTTACCGACGGTGATCTGGTGGTTTAAAACTCACTCTTATTCGGTTTGATGAGTCCAAAATCTCATTTCAAATCCTTTTTATGCACTTGTTAAAGACATCTGGTGGAAGGTGGTCTTGAACCCGGAATTGAAAGTCACCGGTTGCTTGAACTACATACTAGCTAGGTCCTTTTTCGTTATTGAAAACGAAAGTTCGAATATTACGAGACAGGTGTGGCTCAGTTTTCTCCGGCCTTCCTTTTGTACTTATCAAAAAAAGAGAATGGATGTAATTCTCATGTTGCTTAGATGCCTATATTCCTTTCTTTCCCAATGGAAAATGATCAGTTCTCGGAAGCAACAGAGCTTCAGCTACACTGTACCAACTTTCTTCTACAATGGTACGGGGACTAGGGTTAACCGACTGAACTCAGGGAAATCTGCCGAAGCAATGCCATTATTTAGTATGCAGTCTCGAGAGATTTGATATGATTGCGAGGAGGTTTGTTCGGGAGCTGTTAGACACGTAAAGCCTAACACGGTTCATGTACTAAGCTCTGATGATGAAACCCGATACTGAAATTTTATTCAACATCGCCATTGCAGTGACCTTTCCAAGCTCAAAAGAAAGCCTCCAGGAAAGAACTAACCCTGGAATAATGTAGTAAGAAGAACAAAGTAGCTAATTAAACAAGCGGAAGGATCAGTTTAATCGATTCGCGGAGGGTCTGAACTCTGAAGGCGAGAATGTGTAGTACCGGGACCAAGCCCTCCTTGATCCTAGCCATTTTCTTCTGCCTCGGACTTCTCAGAGGGAAGATGGAATATTGCTAGGATTAGGGCCATCGACAGCTTCGTGACCCCGCAAGATGTTCTCGAGGGCCTGCACGAATCTCTCCATGGCTGGCACTGGTAAGCAAATGGGAAACAGGACGCCTTTCTCTCCCTCTCGATTCCTTCCGGGAACGAGGAAAGTGATCACCCCTGGGATAGGACCCTCTCCGCCCCCCGCTGTCCCGGCGTACACCGGCTTCCCCCACCCAAAGTCGATCTCGTCGAGCCTGGCACGGGTCAGATTCGACACGATGAAGGACCCTGAGGGTGTAAAGCCGGGCCTTCCCTTGGTCACCATCAGGTCTGCCACAGACTGCATGTATTCCTTAGTCAACTGCAGCTTGGCTTTCCTGACCAGCTCCAGGGCGTATCCTAGCGGGTTCACGCAGAGCTTTCTGGCAGTTGCCACGGCTGCCGGGAAGGCGAAGGCGTTCCCGTAGTACCCTGCCGGTAGTGGTGGGTTGAATCTTGCACGAGCATTGACAATAGGGAGAAATCTCATCTCCTCCTCTGGATTAGGCTGTAGGGCGATGGTG
>JAOYND010068945.1:0-11208 GCA_025802135.1 Lagerstroemia fauriei | reverse complement strand
CCTGTTCTTTCTCACCTTAAGCATCTGAGTCTTCGCTTAGCTTCGATTCCATATTCGCTTCACCTTCAATCTGCACGCATGGATCCTTTATGGATAGCCTGTTCTGCCATTGAGACGGTGCTCATCGTTGCTGGTCTTGGCTTTCGTTTCCTCGCGAGGAACAGAAGATCCGGTGCTGCAGATCCTAGTTATTACGGTAAAAAACGTCGACCTCATCTTTTCCCTTCTTCTTCTAAGAGTATAATTATCGGATTATTTTACATAAATGGGATTTCTTGAATGCATATTCTTCCTCATTTCAAAAACATCCAACGCATTCATCCATCAAGATTACTTTTCACGTTCAAATTATATGTGTATATTGGTCAGCGTCCTAACATACACACACATATATATACACACATATACTTTGCATACATATATCTAGGTTCCTCCCTCTTCTTCTCCATCCAAATTGAGGCCGAAACCGAATTTCGAGATCAGTCGATCATATTCTTTTGGTGATCGTAATTAAAAGAAGGCAGGGTTTCTCCTGCAGGGAAGACAGACGATTTTGTCCAAGAACCCCATCCAAGACCAGCTGCCGGATCACGCTGCAAGTTCGAACTGAAGGAGTACAGGACCGTGTTCACATGCTGTGTGTGCATGATGGATAGCTACAAAACTCAAAGATATCGATGCGATCACTGCGATCTGGCTCGTCACGAGCACTGCATTCAACTGGACAGTGATATCGAAATTAATTCAAAGTCCCCACACAGCCACTGGAAGGGTAAAGTGTTCAAGCTCCACAATAAACCACAGACAAGAGGTTGTCATTCAAATCCGATGTTTCTTTTTCTCCTAGGAGCTTAGTTTTCTCACCATTTCCCCCTAACCAGCTTATCTGAAAATTAGCAGGGAAGTATTCGAGCACTGAGAACTGGGCCAAGCACTGCATGGTGTGCGGGATGCTGATAAAGCATTACAGCTATCACTACCTGAACGATAAGGGGAAGGACATCAATATGCACCCCTACTGTGCCAACCTTGCCCGATCAGATAGCGGCTCGAGCTCGACCCACAAGCTCAAAGCGGGGGAGAAGCATGGTTGTTTCTGGTGCTGTCGGGAGCGGCCCAACGGAGCATGCACAGAGGAATATTCCTGCTGGTCATACTGGTTGAAAAAGAGCAACAGTCATATCCATGTGTATTGCTACTTGGAGATGGTGATTCGGGCCATGAAGGGCATCGATCCATCGGAACTCGGTAACAACAGTAACTTGAGGATCGTCCTGAAACGGAAGAGGATTGATGGAGGTGACAGATCGGGATGGGAAGCTATAGTAGGAGAGGCCATTGGGCTGGCCCTCGACCAGCTTTTCGGAGGAGGAGGAGGTCTCATCCAATTCACCTTCAGCTGGATCTTCCACTGATCTGCAGATCTTGTAATTAAGACCAATGTTTTATTGTAGCTTTTCACTAAGATGAGTTGGCGGATGAATTTCTGCTTCAATGGAAGTGGGGCAGAGTCGTGTGTGTTGTATTTAATGTTGGGCGGCTCAATGTTAATCCACTTCGACAGGTCTCTGTGCTTGTTAAGGATTACAGAGGAATTAAGTACTGAAATGAACGATTACGGAAAGCTTGACGGCTTTCATTTCACAGCGAAATACCCATTTTTACGTGACTATAAGGTAAATGGGTTGTTGAATTGTTGAAGTGTTTGTATTCATGCGTATGGACTCGATCCCTAGTTTTATCTATATATATATTTTTTATAAATTATCTCCTTTTCCCTCTCTGAAGTTCGTCTTTTAACATTACGTTAAGTTTGATCCCCGATTAGAACTTTTGGATCCATCCCCGCTGATTACGAAAGTTTGAAGTAATGGTTCCAAACTATATGATCTTTGTCCTGACTATAGATTAATCTATATATATGAACCATCAAGTTCCATTGACCTTACCGTTTAGGTCATCGTAGTCGAAACCATCATAACTTAGTGTGCACTTACATACATGAGGACATCATATAAAACAATATAAAACCGTATATAAATCTTAGGTTTTAATCAATTTGTTGGGTCAAGACAGGGGTATAATTAATAAATGATTTGAAGTCTCCATTCATATTAATTACGATTAATTGCTGTATTTCCTAGGGCAAATTTTCCTATATCGTGTGAAATCCTCGGTGGATGTAATTTTTTTGATATAGAAGCTGCTTTTTTTTTTTGGTTATACTTTACATGTAAAATCACTTAAAGAAGGTAATAATATTGTACAAATCGTCAATTTTCGACTGTACGCACTTGTCTCATAATGATCGAAATTTTGATAGATAATATATAAATTGGGGAATTATAAGTCGAATATCTTAGTCTCAACACTCGCATGCATATTTTTACGTAGTTTAGCATTTTGGCTATATCATTAGCTCCCATACGGTCTTTGCACACAAACGCTTAAGTCAACAAGATCACAGCGATTCTAAGTTACTGTGAACTGATAAGACTACCAACGAAATATTTTGAGGTGACTTCTGTATGATGATACCAATTCACATCTGTCTTCTTGTAATAAAGACTGATGTTTTTCTCACGATATATAGTCAATTTTTCTCACGATATATAGTCAGGCAGATCGAGATCTGGAGGATTCCTTCTTGGTGATCAGAGCAAGTAGCCACTTGAAATTCTTGCTCTTTCGTAAGCAATAAAGTCAACTGTGACGTCGGCAAGTAGGATAATCAATCAGGAGCCCTCCACCAAACTTTCAAGTTAGGGTACCTTGGCCATCCAAGGGTCAAGATTTATACAGTACCGGAACGTTTTATACAATTTTCCTAATAATTCATCCCTTAATAACTCTAATTCTTTTTTTGTGGGCAACCTTAATAGCTCCATTAGGTTCACGTCAAGTCAACCAAACAAAAATTATTAGATCAACGGAGCTCATGAAAGATATAATGAACTTAACTAATAAATATTCGATATATAAGTAAATATTTTAAATTATGATTAAAAAATAAATATTATTAATAAATAAAAAATAATGTGACACATAATGATGACACATTATACATTTATTTGTAAAATTTATGGATAATCTAGTGAGTTGAGTTCATGTAATAATCTTAACCAAGTAAGAGACAAAGAAAAATCCTGTCTTTTATGCTTTTTTTTTCTCTTCTCTTAGAAAAGGAGAATATTAACCTATGAGCAAACAAGCGAATACAGAATAAAAGCACAGTGAGTTTTACCATGTGCAAAAGAAAACTACAACGGCAGATAATTGTTGTGATAGTTTGTGCAGAGGGTTGCGGAATAGTTTTGAGTACGAGGAAGGTGGATGAAGGTTTTTAAAATGATGATTGGGAGTTGTTTAGAAGAAACAAGAATTAGACTATTACGAGATTGATGAGATGAGTTTGAGTAGAGGAGATACTTAGTAGGAGAAGAGGAATTGTATTTCTTGGAACACACTTGCACAATAAGGTAATACACATATTTACACTAGTCCATGGGTGATGTGATAGGTATGATTTGTGGTAGAAAATACATCCATGTAGTAATTTCTGCCACTTACACTTATATCTACTTTTAACCATACAATTTACCAATCACCCACAAATATTTACTACCTCTAAAGATTTAGACTTCTTGAAGAATTATGCACCACAATAATCTAATACATTGACAACGGGAATAATGATACATAATGTCTTTTTACTTACTGCAATCAACGTGGCATCTCTAGTTGATATTTGACGGCATTATTGTCAACGGAGATGACTGTACTGAAGTAAGCTCCAGTCGTGATATAGCCGGACACTTCATGGTAATATGATACCTGCCCTTTGCGAGGATCCCGAGCTTCCATCTCACTTGTCCTTCAAGCTTGATCACGATCGCCGCCACCTGATCATCCCAATCCCGACTCAGCGCCGCCCAGATGTATGGAGCTATAGGCATCAAGGTCCCAGAGATCAGCACCGACCAAACATCCGAGTACTTGTGTCCTTCGTATATATGTCACAGGGATGTCCGTCCTCGAGGTCACCTGCTGGTTATAGTATGAAGCGTACCCTACCAGGCTGTTGTAGTACATGCCGATCCGCGCATTGGGGTTGCACGACGATACGGTAACCTGGAACCTGGAGCTGAGGAGGCTCTAGTCAACGGAGACGTTGAAGTCATAGAGTGTTATATCTTGGAGGGTGAACTGGGGCTTTTCGGGGCGGATGATGGCGGTGCGTCCCATTAGGATGAAGGCGAGGACGAGGACAGACAGGATTCCGACAGCAATTTTTACGAGGAGCAACCACTGGATTCCTTTCGGTTCCTCAGGCGGTATATCGTCTATAGGTATCTCCGGGGCCATCGTGGTGGCTGTCAGAGCGAGAGCTGTTTGCTCTGAAGTTGGGAAAGATGTTGTGGGGAGGCAATGGGCGAAGGACAGGAACCGGCACCGCAGCAGACAGAACAGACGGACACAGACTACGGATGGTCAGCTTTTTAATTAATTTGTCACGTTCTACATTAGAACTTCTGGTAAGGCTATGTTTGGGTGAGTAATTTTGGATTACGGAAAAAAATTGGATTATATGGAAAGTTATTAGTTTATATGGAAAGTGAATTATAAAATAAAATTTTTGTGTTTAGTAGGTACTTTAAATTATTAAAAAAGTAATTTAAAATATAATATTATGATATTTAATGTGAAATATAATTGATATAGTTTTACAAAAATGGCCTCAATTTGTGTGTTATCTCGTAATGATATATTTTATTTGTTTTTTCTTAAAAATTTTCCATTATAAAAAATTGTAATTTCTAGACCAAAAAATACAATATAAAAAACCACATCATTATTACACAGAGCTCCGTCCATATTGTGGCTTGTGTTCTGCCCGAAGAAAGTAGAGGTAGAAGATGACAATGATTGAAAAGGGCAAAAAGGGGTAAACAACACTGTAATATAAGAATGGTGTCTCGAGCTTTGTAATCCAATTACAAGGAAAAGGATAAAGCCCGGTACTAGGTTTGTGGTCCGGCAAATTAAAATGGGCTGCAAAATGCAGCCAAACATGGTAAAATATAATGTAAAACACTCATTTTCCATGGAATTCATTGGTTTTACATTGAACCAAACATGGCCTAAGTGTATATCCTGTATATAATATTGAATTCACCAAATTCTGTATATATTTTGATAGGATTGTTTTTTTTTCCTATTCAATTCTTGATTTGGTTATCTTTATTTCCTATTTTGCTCTTGAGATTTAACCTATATATTAGAGTCTCCTATTGTACTCTAAATATCCATTGAATACAATTCCATTTTCTCCTCCTTGTCACTTATATAACATTATTAAACATTATTAGTAAAAAAAAATCTTTTTTGGCTTGTCCGCGCTCGGATGAAGATATATTGTGAAAGAACTGCATTAGGTAAGGACGGAAAGCGTGCATGGATTCCTCAATGATCGAAAACCAGCTCAGATGTACCTATATAGATTCACCATTAAATTTAACAGCTTTTTTACTAAATTAATTTTTAAAAAGATAATCGACCGTTTCTTGCACAAACATCTGCAGAACCTCGAGAGGCTTGTATGTATGAAAGATCTTTCTCATATGGGATGCATGTGAAGGTCCTTGTGATAGAATGAATTCCTTACCCTGTTAAATCGAGATCGAGGGACTGATGTTGCATTGCATCCCACGGTCCATCAACTGATTTGCTATTCCTGCCGGCTCATGATGTGTGTTTGTGGGCTTCAGCCCATGAATCTGCAATTGCATTGAGCATTCTAGTTCTATATATATGGAGCTGGCAACAAGGTTGTGTGCTGAATCGCAGAGCAGGATTGGCTGGCTTCTGCCGTCTGACTAAGGTTGATGATCTGGGATCGCATCCTTGGCCACCTTCAAATTCAACGTGGGCCACTGGATTGGAATCAGGAGTTTGCTTGAGTCATTACGCATAAACAAGGGAGATCAGCACATTCGATTTTATACAAATTGGCCTTCACTAGTTACATCTATCTAATATGGAACGAACGTAACCTACGTATTTTTATTCGTAGAGCCATTCCTCTTGATACAGCGGATTTCATTTTGAATCAATCACTAAGAAGTGCTATGTCTTAGCAGGTTTAACTTCAAATCCATGTATACTTTTGATCGGTGAAACCCATGTGTACTTGTACACTTTGGGAGTAATGCAAATACCATTTACCAAAAAAAAAAACAAAAAGGTTGATGATCATCTTCTTTTGGGTTTGAAGACTGTGACAATATATACCTAAAGCTTTATGAAAGCTGTGGGCACATCCCCATTAATCCAGCATCTCTGTTGCTTCCTGTTCGGGAGGAAGATATATAAATTTGCTTCAAATTAAAAATAGAACCGAAAGATCAATAAAAGAAAATTATAATATTTATTCAACTTTTTAGTGCTGAATGTTGAGTTATAAAATTTTTTTAGTTTGAATGAATTGGTTAAGTCAAGACAAGAGACCACTTAATGACCTTAACTATTCAGAAATTTTACTTAGTGATTTGAAATCCACTTAATCATTAAGGCACTTAATGAGTTTAATGCTTATTACAGATGCCACTTGATTTATGTCGGGGGATTGGAGCATGATGGATGAAGAGAAAGCCAACGACTGCATATTGGACTGCTAGGTCTGTCTGTATCAACCTCTGCACTGCTCCTTTATCTCTTCTTTTGCCCCCATATACCCTCCTCAAATATTGCGCCTTTTTTTTTATAACCAAATTACTTGTGAAAAATGCAGAATCCTTCTTCCGGGCTCTAGCTCGGAAGTCTTTCATGCATATGTATTCATTGTATGGCAACCAAACGCTGGAGCAGTTATTCTACGCAGAATAAGCACTCCAATTAATATTTGTTATAGCTAATGAAACGTGGTGTTAGTGTTTAATGTTAAAAAAATTATTTGATAATTCTATCTTATAGAAAAGCACTAATTTAAATTGTATAATAGTTATTAATTCTTTTTTTATTTTATTTTACAACAAGCAGCTGTATTTATAAAAAAGGAATATACCAACGATGTAATTTTCCTGGATACACAATTTATTAATTTTCCTGGAAAGCACGTAAGCAATATGTATACAGTAATGAAGAAGTCATTGGCCTTGTATGTTTTTCTCTTAGGATACATAATTAATTTATTCTTATTTACGGTCATTTTGTGGAGAAAATAATATTTAAAGTGGTCAATGGTCGATGTTATCCATCCATGGAGGCGTCAACGAAAAATGGAAGAAAGTACATGTCCTCTCTCTCTCTTTTTTTTTTTGCTTAGGATTTTTATTATCTCATATTCTAAATATTAATAAATTTTAATTTAGATCTGAATAGATTGACCCGCTGAAAATAAACTCTTTTAATCGAACAGATTACAGATGCTCCTAGAAAATGTGTTCCTTGTATAGCAATCAAAAGCTGGAGTAATTATTTCGCATGGAATATAAATAGCTATTCCACCTAATCAGACGAGCTCTTAGTGTTTAATTTTATAAAAAATTATTTGATAATTCTATCTTATCTTTTTTTGTTGAAAATAATTCTATGTTATCACGTGTGATAAGGAAATATTAATTAAGTTGTATAATAGTTATTTATTTTTTATTTTATTTTATTTTACAAAAAAGAGATGTATTTATATAAAAAAAAGGTATATATCAACAGTGTAATTTTCCTGAAAACACAATTTAATGATACACGATCTATTAATTTTCCTGGAAAGCGCGTTAGCGTTCATGCATGGAGACGTCAAAGAAACGTGGAAGAAAGCACGTCGAGTTGACCGTTAAAATTAAGCTCTATCATCTCATCGAAGTCAACATAGTTAATATTTTATCACCTCATATTCTAAATATTAATAATCTCTGTTAATCCAGATATGAATCAAATCGACTCCGTTATAAATAAACTCTATCAATTGATTTTTTTTCATTCAGAAACTCAAACACAAGTACAAAGAGAAGTCGAACCACTTTGAATTAATCCTAATCAAATTAGCAACAGCAAGAAATCCAGAAAAGAAATACTTATTCAAGGAAAACGGGTTTGGTGCGGTGGTGTTACTCTCAATTTAAAACCAAGAGCCATGAGTTTAATTCTTAGCGAGTGGAATTCTCTATATTTCTTTATTCTCTCTTCCTTCTATCCATTTCTAGGTTTATGTATCTTATTTATAGATCGACAAAAAAAAAAAATTCATTCAAGGGAGGAAACTGTCGGGTAACTCCCAAATTTTGACTACTAGCCTCTCAATCTTACTCCGCAAAGTGCAAGGAAACTGCAGTCTCAATTGGAGCGAAAGAGTACATGCACATACATTAACATTTCTTTGGAATTTCCTTCGTCCTCCTATAAATAGAGATCTCGGATCGAAAACCTGTATAAACCTACACCAGTTGGATAAACCCGTCTCTAGTTTCCCTAGATTCCACAACAAGGCAGCAAGCCATCATGGGGAAGAGTCACCCTTGCCACCCCGAGCACAAGCTCAAGCCCAATAACAACAAGTGCCCGTACACAAGCAATGGCCGCAGCTTGCAGGGTTCCGGTAAGCGCCATACATGCGACTACTGCGACTACGTTCTAAGAATAACTATCGGATTATTACTCGTTATTGTTATTATTACTATAAAAAAAATGTCGACATCATCAACTTGTTGGTTTTTTTCCTTTTTCTTGTAAGAGTAATTATTGCATTATTTCATGTAGTATAGGATTTCTTGAACGCATATTCTTCCCGATCTCTTAAATATCCGACTCGTTCATTCATCATGATTACTTTTCACGTGTAAATTATATATGTGTATATTGATTTTAATAAGGACCATGCATGTAAGAAAAATTGAATATATGATATCATAAATTACTAAAAAATGTTAAGCAGGTTGACCTAAACCCATGGCATTTGATTACGAGGCGCCCTTTTACATTTCTTGCATGCAATTTATCATAGTTTGGTCAGCGTCCTTACGTTCACACATATACGTATACACAAGACACGCACATATACTTTGCATATATATGTATATACGGCTCCCGCTCCTCCCTCTTCTTTCTCCATCAAAATTATCGAGGTTCGAAATCAGTCGATCGTATTCTCTCTCGTACTCCCAGGAAAACCTATATTTGCCAAGCTTTTCTAATTGATTTCTCAGATCGTTTGGTTCTGTAACTGTAGACAATAATCTAGTGTTTTTCTTTTGGTGGTCGATATTGAAAGAAAGCGGGTCTATCCTGCAGGGAAGAGGGCCGCTTCTGTCCGAGGACCAGATGCAACACCAGCTGCTGGATCGTGCTGCAAGTTCAAACTGAAGGAATACAAGACCGTGTTCACATGCTATGTGTGCATGATGGATAGCTACGAAACTAAAAGATATCGGTGCGATCACTGCGATCGGGCTCGTCATGAACGCTGCATTCAACTGGACAAGAATATCGAAATTAACTCAGAGGACCCAAACAGCCATTGGAAGGGCAAAGTGTTCGAGCTCCACAACAAACCACAGAGAAGAGGTTGTGATCATTCGAATGCTTCCATTTTTCCTTGAAGAGCTTAGTTTTCTCACCATAACTATGAAATTTCCACTCGGCCTACAAGAGATTGAACACATGTCCATCCCAAAAACTCAAGCTGATAGGATGATGGTACCTGCTCTCTTATAAACTAGGTTTTAACTCATCAACTCTCCGATGTGAGATTTATATATCTCAACACCCACCTTCATGTGACAATATGTTCACACTTGACACATGCACTTAAACACCCGCCCTCAACAATTGACCTTGAGCCGAGTATTTCTCTGTCGGTGCTTACGGGTCACTGGTTCCACACTCAGACTTGGTGTAGTGTGAGTTCAGCATCAACACGCTCTGATACCATGAGAAATTTCCACCCAGCCCACAAAATACTGGGCCCATGTCCATCCTAAAAGTTCAAGCTGATAGGATGGTAGTGCCCATTTTCTTATAAATTAGGTTTCAACTCATTAATTCTCTGATATGAGATTTATACATCTCATGCGATCATTCAAACACGATGTTTCCATTTTTTTTTCCTCGAAGAGGTTAATTTTCTCACCATTTTCCCCCTAACCAGCTTGTCTGAAAATTAGCAGGGAAGTATTCAAGCAAGCAGAACTGGGCCAAGCACTGCGTGGTGTGCGGGATGATGATAAAGCATTACAGCTATCACTGCCTGAACGATAAGGGGAAGGACATGAATATGCACCCCTGCTGTGCCGACCTTGCCCAATCAGATGACGGCTCGAGCTCGACCCGCGAGCTCAAGGTGTCGGAGAAGAAGCATACTTGTCTGTGGTGCAGGAGGGAGCGGCCCAGTGGAGCATGCACAGAGAAATACTACTGCTGGTCATATCGGTTGAAGAAGAGCAACAGGCATATCCATGTGTATTGCTACTCGGAGATGGTGATTCGAGCCATGAAGGGCATCGTTCCATCGAAACTCGGTAACAACGATGGCCTGAGGATTGTCCTGAAACAGAAGAGGAGTGATGGAAGTGCTGGATCGGGTTGGGAAGCTATAGCAGAAGAGGCCATTGGGCTAGCCCTCGACCAGCTTTTGGGAGGAGGAGGAGGTCTCATCAAACTCATCTTCACCTGGATCTTCGACTGATCTCCAGATTTTATAATTAAGACCAATGTTTTGTTGTAGCTTTTCAATAAGATAAGACGGGTGAATTTCTGCTTCAGCGGAAGTGAGGCCGTCATGTGTGTTGTGTTTGATTTTCTGGTGGCCTAATGTTGATCCACTTCTACAGGTGTATGTGATTGTTAAGGATATTACAGAGGAAGTGAAATAAATGAGATCAAAATTGAATGTTGACCGCTTTTATTTCATAGCAAAAAATCTATTTTTATGTGCTTATTATATATAAAGGTAAATGATTGTTGAATTTTTGAAGTGTTTGTATTTATGCATATGGACTCAATTAGAAAGGGACCGATCAGCAACGAGAGACTTAGGGGTGCGAGAGGGTTCATTTAAACTAAAAAAAAATTGTAAAATTTTATACAAATTTTAATAAATTTATCTATTTTTTTAATAAATTGTCTCATTTTTCCTCTATGAAATTCTCCTTTTAATAATACGTTAAGTTTCGTCCATGATTACAACATTTGGATCCATCCTACCAATTACGAAAG
>JAOYND010068427.1:0-11217 GCA_025802135.1 Lagerstroemia fauriei | reverse complement strand
ATAATCATTATAATAATCCAAATCCAACATAAACATAAATTAAGTCTCAAAAGTAAAAAAAAATTACATTTCTAGCATAGTTGAACCGGCCGGTTTTTTTACGGTTCAATCCCGGTTCCTGCCGAGTCAATGTGCAAATTGAGTCAACTATAAAACCGGACAGGGCCAGCCTCCGGTTCCCGGTTCAACCCGTTGGACCGGCCGGTCCGGTCCGGTTTTTAAAACTATGGTTCAAACCCTTGAAGGTCCCTGGGCCTGATGGGATACATCCCATCGTTTTTCAAAAACACTGGAAAATTCTTGGTCAGTCATTGTTTCGGAGTGTTTGGGAAATTTTTGAGAAAGGTCAAGCAACTGAAGGCCATAATGAAACACTAATCTCGCTGATCCCAAAGCCACAATGCCCAGAAACAATTAACCAGTTTCTTCCAATCAATTTGTGTAACATGAGTTACAAAGTGATTTCCAAGATCCTAGTTAATCGAATCCACCCCCTACTAGATGGATTAATTTCCCTTTCCAATTTCCCTTTCCAAGCAAGTTTTATTCCAGGACGTCGAGCCTCGGATAATGTTATATTACTTAGGGAAATCAATCATGTATTAAAAAGGACCAAAAACTGAAAAGATTTCTTCATTTTGAAAATTGACTTGGAAACGACATATGATCGCTTGGAGTGGAGCTTCATTCATGACATGTTGGAATTGTTTCATTTTCCACAATTCTTTTGCAAGTTGATCATGCATTGTGTCTCATCCACATCTATTCGACTGTTATTTAATCGCAACCAATTGGATACTTTCTATCCCTCACGTGGTCTTCGACAAGGTGATCCCCTCTCTCCATACTTGTTTATTTTATGCCTACAATATCTTTCGTGCTTGATTGACAGCCAGGTGCAAGAAGGGAAGTGGGTAGGGATTCGAACAGCTCAAGGTTCTACTCCACTCACACACCTATTTTTTGCTGATGATCTCATCCTCATGGGGGAGGCCACCAAGAAAATGGCAGAGACGGTCAACAGAGTGCTGAAACTATTCTGTGATCTTTCTGGCCAAAGAGTAAATCGAGCAAAATCCAGGCTAGTGTTCTCGAGGAGCACCACAGGAAGCATGAAGGTAACAATCTCTCAATCCCTAGGTGTTGATGAGTCAAACTCCTTAGGCAAGTACCTAGGTTTTCCCGAGGATTTAGGGTCCAACAAAGCCTCATCCTATACTTTCTAAATAGAGAGAGTAAGTTAGAAGGATGGAGAGCAAAATTCTTATCTAAAGCTGGTAGAATTGTGCTAATCAATTCAGTGCTTAACTCGATCCATGCGCACGTTATGTAATGTACCATGCTCCCAAAATCCATGCACAATAAATTAGATAGAATATGCAGGAATTTCCTGTGGGGCTCCACTGATGAGCGGAGAAAGTTGCACCCGGTTAGCTGGGAGGTAATCGCTAGACCGAAGGCAGAGGGTGGATTGGGCCTGAAAAGGGTTGAGGATAGAAATAAGGCCCTCGTTGGAAACTTTGCCTGGCGAGCTGCCACATCTAAAAGACCTTAGGCCAGAATGCTAAGAAGGAAGTATGGGCGTGGTTTGGGCCCTGGAAGGGGGAATGTAGTGAATACAAAGGCTTTAAGAGAAGGATCACGAGTGTGCACTATGGGATCCAGATGGGTGATAGGAGGGGGAAGGGAGGTAAAAGTATGGACTGATAGGTGGCTCCATCTAATAGGTCCGCCACTATCTGATCCTCATCCTGAGGAGTTAATGGACCTTGCACAATCTTTCTTAAAGGGTAACTGGTGCTGGGATAAGTTAGGATACAACCTACCAGATGAAGTTATGGACCAGGCAGTAGGAATCCCTAGGGCCTTATATAGGGGAATCAAGGATAGGGTGATATGGGCCATGAACCATTAGGCCACTATAGTACTAAATCAGCCTACAACTTAATCAGAGGTTATAAGGAGGGGGAGCTATCTAATTGGAACTAGATCTGGAAAATACCCATCTCTCCTCGCATTCAAACATTCATTTGGCAATGTTGTCATATGAAAGTCATTACAAATACATTCCTCAAACATAGAGGAATAGATGTGGAGACAGGGTGCGAAGTGTGCAATAGGGGTGATGAAACCCTGGACCACATTCTTCGAGAGTGCAAAGTAGCTATCGACCTTTGGCGATCACTGGGCATCCCTAGATCAAAAAGGGCCACCTTCTCTGTCCCACTCTGAGTGGATCAGGTCCATCCTATACAACTATGAGGTATTGGACAGTGACCTTGAGTGGACATTTGTCTTCGCCCAAGCACTATGGTGTCTTTGGAAATAATGAAACAATCATATCTTTGAAGGACGGGGCTATGACAACCTACCTTAGCTCTATCGAGGGTGGGCCGCTGAGGCCCAAGCAACTCAAAAGCGGTATCACGGGAGGTCAAGCGTTTCCCATCCATGATCAGATGGCACCCACCTGACGAGGGTTGGTTCAAACTGAACTCCGACGGTTCAGTGGCAGGTAACCCCGGTCGAACAAGAGCCGGAGGAGTTCTTAGGGATTCTAATGGAAATTGGGTCCAAGGATTTATGAGATTCTTGGGTAACTGATAGTCTTACAGCAGAATTATGGCCAATCCGAGATGGGTTGAAGATTGCTACCGACATGGGCATCCAATTTCTAGAAGTAGAAATGGATGCCAAGATAGCTCTCAACCTTATCTAGGGATCAAGTGATAAAATGATGTATTAATGCCCATTATCATTGAATGCAAGATGTTGCTCTAGGAGAAGAGGTTTATTTGCCGTGAAGGCAATGGTGTGGCTGATGCACTTGCTAAGCTTGCTGCTAATAGGACACTTGGACTTCTTGTGCTGGATCTTCCCCTCAAGGAGGTCTTGGATTTACTGTTTGCTGACTATGTAGGGACTTATGTTACCCGTATGGTTTTGTCTGATGGGAGTATGCCCCCCTAACTTTGTAGTGGACTCAAACTCCTGAATTAAATAAATTTCACCTTTAAAACAAAAAAAAATGACTCGACCATTTTTACACATTACAAAAATAATTTAAAAATATTATATTATAATTTAAAATATAAAATAAATTTACTAATTTGCATATTCAAATTAATATTGTTTATATATTAAAAAATTTACATAATTTTAACAAATAAAGTAAATATAATCCAATTTAATAAGATAAAAAATTCTTTTAAAAAATAATATTTTAAAATATATGTTATATAAACTATTTTTTATAACAATGAGTTTATTCTCCCCAGGCTCATGAACATTCTACAAACCTATGGATTCAGGTCAATCCATGTGCAAAGCATGTGCAGGTGGCCTCACCAAGGGCTACGCACTCAAGGGAAAATTCGAACCTCTGACCTCATGGATTTCCACACGAGTCATACGCATATCATATTTACTTGGGGGTTAACTCAAGTGGATAATTTTAAAATATATGATAATACAATATAATATATAAAATGGGGTGGTGGAGGAAAAAGACTCAGATCTGACTTACATAAGACATGTCCCATTCTAATACAGGTATTGCCATAACCTGTCAAATAATTATGAAGCTTATAATTGGTAAAGTTGATTTTTATTTCTCATTCCATTACTTAGTGTTAAAAATGATCCCAAATAAGAGAATAGTAATGATCATTCCCTTTGATTCCATTCCATCGAGATCATTCCAGTCCTTTCTATTCCATTCCGTCCTACCAAATTTGACCTATGAGAATGGAAGTTGATGAAATATTCCTAGTGTAGTTTCTTCATTAATTCCCTGCCTGCCGAATTTGGCTAGTTTCAAGTGAATTATAACACCATTAAGGACAATGGAACTTTCAGGAATTGAAGGCCATGTAGGTGCAAGAGGAAGGTGGATTAAAGAAACTACGGGAATGATCAGTCCGCCTTGTAGTCCATGATGGTGTTACCAACAAAAGTAAAAGGAAGCTAGAAAAGAAGGACAAGAAGAAAGACAACGGCCAAATAAAGGTAAGTGAGGGCCAAGTTCGTAAGGAAATGAAGTAATTCTTTTGTAAGAAGTTTGGCCACTTCAAGTAGGATTGTTCAGAAAGAAAGACATGGTTCGTGAAGAAAGATATTTATTATATTTCTATTTACTTTGAACATAACCTTATAGAAGTGCCTAATAATAGCTACTGGTTAGATTTGCAACTACTCATGTTGACTAGGGATTTTGTACGATCCAACCCATAAGAGGAACTGAGCAGTACTTGTTCATGGGGAATAGAATAAAGGTGCGAATAGTAGGAATTAAGACTTATAAGCTTATCTTGGACACTGAGTGTCATTTAGACCTCAGAGGTTGTCCTGTATTCCTATTTGTGCAAGAAATCTTGTTACTACTGGAAAGCTCGATGCTTTATGTTTTCATGTTAAGATTCGATATGGTAGTTTTTCCTTGTATAGACATGAGTACTTTTGTGGATTTGGTAATTTAGTGAATTCTCTTTACCAGTTCAATCTTAATGTCAAGTTTTATGATTCTATGTTTTCTGTTAAAAGTCATATTGGCATTAAGTGTAGTGCACCTAATGAAGGTTCAACTTTCTTGTGGTATTAAAGATTAGCTTAGCTTCCAAAGAAAGGCTGATGAGGTTGGTGAAAAATGACATTGATGAGGCGGGGCGAGCGGGATCGATGATCGCGGATAGAACGAACCTCATTGATTCACGCGAATACCTAGGAAACGAAAGAACGGAGAGGAAAAAACCTCAATTTTATCAATCAAATCAGTCTGAAGGCTCAGTAGCCGGAAACATCAATAAATAAAAGAAACCTTAGGCGCTGAACAATAAAAATTATGAAATACCCCTCAAGAAATAGAAATTGTGAAAATGCCACTAAAAACAAAAAGCATGAAATGGAGGAGCTAAACTATGGAATTTGACCAAAAACCACCATAACGAATTGCTAGCAATTTGTCTTGCTCTGAAGCTTGTTTCCATGTGAAAAACAACACTCATTTGCTGAAAACAGACACCAGTGGCTGACCGGTCAAACCGGTTTCTTGAGCGCCTTTTGAACCTTCGGGTGGTCCCATCTGCCCATGAACTTGAATTCCATCTGGATCGCATCATTCCCCCAGGGTGAAGGAGATTTGCCCTCGAATCGGACGGGAGGTCATCATCCAAAGAATTATTGCTTGCATACGAGATAAGGTGTCGGACATTGAACACGTCAGACATCTGAATGTATCTCAGAAGCCAAAGACGATAAGTATTCGGATTGATTTTCTCAAGGATCTCCACAGGGCTGATCTTGTGGGAAGCAAGCTTATTGTATTCATATGTGGGATAACGATCCTTAGTCAAGACGGCCCAAACATAATCACTGACCTCGAACTCAACAGAGCGATGCTTCTATCAGCTTGCAACTTGTACTTGGCAGTGGAGGCAGACAACTGAGACTGAGTCGTCTGATGAATCTGTTGGAGTTGGGAAATCAGCTCATCTGCCGTGGGGTGGGTGTGCACTTTGCTAGGTAGGGCAATCAAATCAAGCGAACCTCAAGGAACCACGCCGTAGACTATCTAGAAAGGACTGTAGCCAGTACTGCGATTGACAGCATGATTATGGGCAAACTCAGCTTGACACAGCTTTAAGTGCCAGGCCTTAGTATGCTCTCGTACCAGGCTACGAAGCATATTACTGAGGGACCGATTCACGACCTCTGTCTGACCATCTGTCTGGGGGTGATACGCGCTGTTGAAATTAAGTGTTGTGTTCACCGAGCGCTAGAGACTCCTCCAAAAGTGGCTCAAGAATCGCGTGTCATGATCAGAGACGATGGAAGGAGGGAGCCCATGCAGATGGTAGATTTCCCGAAAGAAGAGCTGAGCAATGTAAACAGCATCAATGGTGCGTTTGCACAAAATAAGGTGTGCCATCTTGGAGAAACGATCAACCACCACGGAAATGAAATCACTACCACGCTGTGTACGCAGGAGCCCTGACACAAAGTCCATGCTGATATCCGTCCATGGCTAGCTGGGAATAGGCAGCGGCATATAGAGGCCGGCATTTGTGGAAGAGCCCTTAGAATGCTGGCAGGTCCAGCAACGCTCAACGAACCGACCAACTTCTTTACTCATGGAAGGCCAGTAATATGATGCAGCAATGAGCTGCAATGTGCGATCACGACCAACGTGGCCCTCGTTGTGAAGTTCCTAGATAATTTTCAATCGCAAGCTGCAGTCGAGAATGCAAAGCTGAACACCCCGAAAAAGAAACCCATCTTGCAGCGCAAAATCAGTTCGTTCTCCTGTACATTCGTTCAATAACAACAGCGAAAAAAGGATTAGTAGAATACAACTCCAGGAAAGAATCACGACTAGGAACCGTAATGCGCATCTTAGATAGTAAGGAATGTCGCCGGCTTAGAGCATCAGCCACGCGATTAGAAACTCCAGTCTTGTGTTTCAGTATGAATGTAAACTGTTGGAGATAAGCCTGCCATGAGGCATGTCAAGAGGAGATCTTGTCTTGGCTGGCAAGGAATTTTAGGGCACCATGGTCGGTATAGAGAATAAACTCCTTCTGGAAGAGATAGTGACGCCAATGTCGAACTGCTTGTACTACTGCATAGAACTTCAAATCGTATGTGTTGAACTGTAGCTTAGAACCAGAGAGCTTCTCATCGAAGTAAGCTACAGGTCGGCTGGATTGGCTGAGAACGGCCCTTATTCCTGTCTTAGAGGCATCGCAGTGGAGCTCAAACTGCTGAGAGAAGTCTGACAGGACAAGAAGCAAGGCAGAGGTCAACTTGCGTTTAATCTCCTGAAACGCAGTCTCGGCATCATCTGACCACCGGAATTTCAGCTCCTTCATGCAGTCAGTAACAGGAGCCATAATGCTGCTAAAATGTGGAATAAACCGTCGGTAAAATGAGGCCAAGCCATGGAAACTACGCACTTCTGTAATAGAAGCGGGTCAAGGCCACTGTTGAATCACCTCCACCTCGCTGTTGTCGACGACAAGGCCATCCTTCGACACCACATATCCCAGAAATTTCACATAAGTTGTCAAGAAAGCACATTTGTTAACAGCAGCATAAAACTTATCCCTACGGAGAACCAACAATATTTCCTGCAGGTAGTGTAGGTGCAATTCAACATTAGCACTATTCACAAGTATGACATCAAAATAAACCACGAAAAATTTACCGATGAAAGGCCGCAGTGCTTAATTCATTACGCGCATGAAGGTAGTCGGTGCGTTGGAAAGAACGAATGGCATTACCAGCCACTCTTACAGACCTTCCCGGGTCTTGAATGTAGTCTTCCATTTGTCTGCTGCTCAAATGCAAATCTGGTGGTACCCTATTTTTAGATCCAACTTGCTGAATATCTGAGACCCTCCAAGCTGATCAAGCAGGTCATCCAGTCGAGGAATGGGGAAACGATATCGTACGGTGATCTTGTTGATAGCACGACTATCGACGCACATGGCCACGTACCATCCTTCTTAGGAGTGAGAAGAGCCGGCACGGCACACGGACTGAGGCTCTCCCGAATATGGCCCTTGGCCAACAGTTCCTCTACCTGTCGTCATAGCTCCTCGTGTTCTTTTGGACTCATCTGATAGTGAGGCTGGTTAGGAAGAGCAGCCCCAGGCACCAAATCAATCTGGTGTTGAATATCCCGCATAGGCGGTAGGTCATCAGGCAGGGACTCAAGGAAGGCATCCACAAACTCGGCCAGCAGCGGTTGGACCGCAGTCAGAGCACTAGCAACCGGGTCATCGAACTTGTTCAAGAGCACGGAAACAACTCCAGGTTCCACCATGGCTTGCTCGAAAGATGCCCTAGCCAAAAAAAGCGTGTTACTATCCCCAACACTGGTTGGTTTGCTGGGTAGAAGCACAATCTTTTTCCCTAGGAATAGGAAGGAATACGTGTTTGCTCGGCCGTCATGGATAGCCTCACGGTCGAATTGCCAAGGGTGCCCCAGTAACAAATGGCATGCTTCCATTGGAACTACGTCACAATACACCTCATCAGCATAGGTAGTTCCAATCGAAAAAGAAACCAGGACCAGATCCGATATGGTGACTTCTGTTCCCCTCTTCAGCTTGGCCAGCTCATACAGCTTGGGTTGTTTCTCCACTCTCAGACCCAACTTTTCCACTACCAGGTTAGATAAAACATTCTCACAACTCCCAGAATCAATAATGAAGCGACAAACCTTACCATTACTTGTGCAAGTGGAAGAGAAGAGAGTCGTGCATCACCAGTGCTCTTCCAGGGCACGAGGACTCAGGAAGGTCCAACGGAGCATCAGCAGTAGGCCTACATCGCCCTCAACAATTTCTTCCTCAGCCTCCGCATTCGGATCCTGATCGTAGACCGACCCTGAATCCAATTCAACATCCTCGGTCGTGTCATTCATGAATAGACAACGGCCACTGGGCTTCGCTTTGTGGCACTCAAATTGTCTGTGACCTGTTTCCCCACAAGCAAAGTAGCGAATCCCACCGGTTGGTTGGTTCTGTGGGTTTCCACCAACCGCGAGAGGCACCTGGTGCTCAACTGTGGACGAGTTGGTCGCGGTTGCTGTTGTGACGATGAACTACTACCTTGATAGGGCACGAGTCTACTCGAAATACCAACCCGATGCGCCAATTGCTTCTCAGTCTGCAGTACTCTTTGGTGAGCCTCAAATACCATCAACGGATCTAACATGTTGAGGACGTCCTGGATCTACAACCGAAGACCGCCGATGTTCCTGGACACTAATTCGATCTGTGTCTCCATGACATCAGTCTGCGCAAGTAATTCATAAAACTCACCTGTATACTCATCAACAGATCGGGTTCCTTGGCGGAGGAGTTGGAAGCTTTGGTACAGCTCACGTTCGTAGTTATACGGGGAGGAAGGAGGAAGGCCGCCCGCAGATGTTTCTTGAATTTATCCCAAGTACCGATTTTGTCCTTCCCCATGCGAACTCGGTCCCGCTTGGTCTGCTACCACCAAGCTTGGGCACGACCACGGAGCCTCATAGCCACGAATGCAACTTGTCAAGAATCGGGCACCTCATTGAATTCCAAAATCTCCTCCACAGTATTCAGCCAATCCATGAATTTGTCTGCTTGGAGGCTTCCTTGAAACTCAAGAATCTCAACCTTGAACCCGGTCTCCCACCGGCGATCTACTAGAGGTGGGTGAACAGGAGGACCGCCGAACAGGTTGTCCTCCAAATCACCGTCTTCTTCCACCACGTCCGGAACTATGCGATCACGGCGCGATTGAAGCGTCACCAACTGACGGGTCAATTGCTCGACCTGCTGGCGGAGTTCTGCAACCTCGTCCCTTCAGGCCACTTCCTCAGTCAGTACTTCTGGGACTCGTCTCTCGGGCTGTATGGTGCAGGAACGATGTTGGCTTTGACACCAACAAATGCAGCGGGGCGAGCGAGATCGATGATCGGGGATAGATCGAACATCGTTGATTCACGCGAATACCGAGGAAACGAAAGAACGAAGATGAAAAAACCTCAATTTTATTAATCAAATTAGTAGCCAAAAAATAAATAAATAGAAGAAACCCTAGGCGCTGAACAATAAAAATTATGAAAAGACCCCTCAAGAAATAGAAATTGTGAAAATGCCACTAAAAATAAAAAAATATGAAATTGAGGATCTAAATGATGGAATTTGAACAAAAACCACCATAGCACATTGTAACACAATGCGTCTTGCTCGGAATCCCGTTTCCATGCAAAAAACTGAACTCGTTTGCTGAAAAAGAACACCAGTGATTGACCGATCAAACCGGTTTCTTGAGCACCTTTTCAACTTTTGGGTGGTCCCATCTGCCCATGAACTCGAATTCCATCTGGACGGCATCAGACATCCTTCCTCATTTAGATTCTAGTGACATTAATGTATGTATGGACTACATTAAAGGAAAGCAGACTAAACACACGATAAAGCATGCAGCCACAAGAAGCATTCAGTTGGGAATTACTTATCAGTTAAGGTTTTAGGGAAATATGGATCAAATCTTCATAGGCCAACTAACATCAACAGTCCAGTTTTCTTGGTAACTTCAGTCTTGACAATAGCTAATAAGTCGGTAGCACAAAACTCGTAGAACACCTCACAGTGCGGTCTCTTAGTGGGTCCACTCGACTCGAACTGTATTAGTTAAAACAGTTAAAACTTATGACTACTAGTGTTTCAGAAAAAAATTCTCAAAGTGCAATCATAAATTATATGAGTTCAGAGTCAAAATAGTTAATAACTCACAACTAATGACACACCCTTTTTTTGGTGTACAAACAGACACATAGGTCTACAAGGAGTAGAAGGAAGATGGGAGAAATTGGGCATCGGAAGTCCTCTTCGTGAGATCGAACCACATGATCTCTAAGTCACAGGGTGAGAGTATTTTTAACTGTACTACACTCTTTTTGTCAATGACACGCTCTTTTTATGAAATACATAAGATAGCAAATTCTTACATGTATATATAGCTTTTGCAACGATATGTAAGAGTGTTATACATTATTAGAGCGTAATTTTATATATTTTAGACATACTGAATTAAATGAGTCAACCTAACTTAAACATGGTTTAGACATGACCGTTTAGACACGATAAATAAATGTATCATGTCTACGTCATCGGGATTTCTAACATGAATTTGGTCAGATACGACATGTTTAAACACGACACGACACGACACACTTTACTAGCTCTAATCTGTTTCATTTGGCCTCCTAAGGTCGATCAGTTCTTATGGATTTGATTGGCTTTAAAGTGCAATGGTTCTAATTAAATTTTAAGTACATTTGACAATCGAAGCAAATCAATGAGTTGAGTGAGCAACTTAGACATTAGTTAAATTCAATTTATAGTAGTGTAGATAGATATAAGAAAGGATATTCTTGAACATTTCTAATTAACACTAACCTGATCAACAAATATTTTTGAATTCGAGGTAAATAAGGGGCAGTTGTCTTGTCCGTCCCTGAGTTCCATCATGTGGCCATTGGGTCTTCTTATGAATATGTTTGGGAATTCGGAACTAAGACTTGAGGATAGTTGTCTTGAGATCTAAATATTAATGGTGATGTCAACTAGAATTTCAAATCTCTATACATTGAGAAAGTCTTATTTATAATCTCGTGGTTTTACGAACCAATAAAATTATTTCATTTTTATGGTTTTCTTTGTTATT
>JAOYND010068120.1:0-11223 GCA_025802135.1 Lagerstroemia fauriei | reverse complement strand
AGTTACTTGTGAAGAGTCACTAATGTAAGAGTGTGGGTGCTCATTATGGAATGAGTTCACTGAACTGACTCGCTAGAAGAGGCCTAATGGATTCCAAAATATATGTCAATGGGCTAATCCTCAGGTGATAGTAGGTGTAAGTAATTCTCAAACCTGAGATTACCATAGTACCTTGTAATTGTTAAATTGTGGTTTTGGTTTATTCCTTAGCATGACTCTATGAGACGTGTGTAGGGTATTTTGGATCCAATGAGATCCTTATGGAGGTGGTGAGTAATCGATAAGGAATTAGTTACTCCTTATAGTAGGAGAGAATGTCAATGTATTCTACTTAGTATTGACTCGGCAAATCTCTGGCCAGAGTAGGATGAAAAATTGGAAAGGAGTTTTTAATGTTTCATAATTGAGTCAATTACTTGAGAATTGGAAACATATGAATAAGTATTGGGGTTTGAAATCTTATCCATACCCTAGCTTATTCGGGACATTGTATAATTGAATGATTTAATTATACAGTAACTAATCACCGAAGGGTGTTCGATCCTTAAATTGAAATCCTCACTATCCGGGTAGTCATGACACGTTGCTAGACGTCAATCTTGACTTGTGAGTCTATCCGATTAAGAGTTAATCGAATTATCTTATTAAAGAGTTTAATGAGATTAATTAGAATATAATTATTGGACCTACTGCCGGCATAGTGTGGAACCCAGTGGGTCACACACAATACAGGTTTTTCTCGTAACCAAAATTTAATAGATTTAAATTTTGAATCGGGCAATTGAAATTTTCGCTAGCACGAATTAGCCCATAACAGTCACACACCTTATTTGATAAGGTTATTACGGAACTCAATATTCGATTGAATTTAGAGAGATTCGATAATTCTCGGTTACACGTGTACGATAAATTATCGAATATGATTCAATAAAATATATGATGAAATATATGATGATATACGTACACAAGATTTAATTCAGCGATTAAGTTTCAAAAATAATTTGAAAGAAATTATTTTGATTGAATTATTACCATGGAAATAAGAAGAAGAAAGGGAAAGAGAAAGTCTCTGAAAAGGGAAGCTGCTTCCATTGTGAGAAGGATGGCCACTGGAAAAGGAACTGCAAGAAATACCTTGCAGAGTTGAAGCAGAAGAAGGCTTCTAAAGCCAACTCTTCAGGTGTGTTCGTAATTGAAGTAAATATGTCATTTATAATTTTTACTTCATGGGTATTGATACCAGATGTGGTTCTCATATCTGCAAATTGTTGTAGGGACTAAGGAGAAGTAGAAGGACAAGCAAAGGATAGCACGCCCATGTGTGACAATGGCGCAAGAGTTGCTACATTAGTAGTATGAATCTTTTGCTTGTATTTGCTTCTGAGCAAAACTATTATTATATTCCAGTTCTAATAAAATGTTATTTAGGGCAATTTTTGCTTCAAATTCATGGGATGAATGTTAGGAACTGGAAGAGTCTTCAATGGCTTGATAGACTTGAATATTAATGAAAATTTACTTCATGCCAAACAAACTAATAAAAAAAAGGGAATAGTTTCTAATGGACTCTTCCTTGAACTATGTGATAGTTGGGAAGAGAAATCACATGTGATGTGGTATATTATTTACTTCACTGAACTCCCCATTTTTAATTTGGGGATATGCCTTACAAACAGCTATATACCTTTAAATAAAGTTCCCTATAAGTTTGTATCTAGTACGCCATATGAGATATGGAAGGGTAAGAAAACAAGTCTCAAGCACCTTAAGGTGTGGGGCTGCCCATCTTATGTAAAGGTATAAGATGCAGACAAATTTGGTGTGAGATCAAAAAGGTATAGGTTTGTGCGTAATTCTAAAGTAAGTTTAAGATATTAACTTTTACTCTTTTGCTGAACAAAAGGTGTTTGTCAGCAGATATGACACTTTCTTGGAAAAAGGATTTTTTCAAGACAGTGGGAGTGGAAGAGCCGTGGAACTTGATGAAGTTCCTGACCCACAAACAGTCTCTCGCCAAACCAATGGAAGAGCAACAGGTCGACCTAGAACCAATTCATGCACCACAACCTCTCGAGTCTCCTTGTAAATCTATGAGGATGCGTAAAGAACCTCAAAAGTTGAATCTGGTCATTGAGAATGGCTGAGATTTAAATGCCATAGATAAGGATGGTCCACAATATGATAATATAGTCAAGAGTGTTGACTGTGATAAATGGCATATGCCATTAAATCCGAGGTAGACTCTGCAAACTCCAAGTAGAGATTTGGTAGATCCATTTATGGATTAAAGCAGCTTTTGAGGAGATGATAATCCATTTTGATGAGACAATAAAAAAGTTTGACTTTATCAAAAATGAGGATACATCTTGTATTATAAGAAGGTTAGTGGGAGTACTATCGTCTTTCTCGAGAATGATGTACTCGTCATGCAATCGGTGAAAATTGTAACTCTCCAATAGCTTCTCAATGAAAAATTTGAGAGAAGCATCCTGTATAAAAGATCTATAGGATAGATCTCACAGGATGATTCATTTATTTCAATATAGGTATATAGATACCGTGTTAAAGAGATTTAACATGTAAGACAGTAAATGTGTTTACTTGTCAGTGATTCATGGTATTTTTTCTCTCTCCAAGATGGTGTCACAAAAGATACTTGAGGAGAGATAAAATATGGATAAAGTTCCATTTGACATGAATCATACCAGGACTGATATGAATTATGCCTTAGAGGTCATAAGTCAAACTCAGACTTGTTTGGAGAGTTACATGGAAAAGCTATACTTAAGTACTTGAGAAGTACTAAAGAAGTTTTTTTTTTCAAAATATAATGGATTACGTTTGAAACTAGGAGGCTATATTGACTCTAGTTTTCAATCAAATCCTTGCGACAGTAAAATGACTTCATGGTAAGTGTTTACCCTGAATATTGGGCATGAGTTGGAAGAGTTCCAATTACTTTATTATATCACCCTATATCAAAAATCGTTGGAAGAGGTGATATGATGTCGAAGGAGCAGACACTATGAACAACATCATAGATCCACTCACTACACATTTATCATAGCAGCAATTTGATCACCACCTGAAAGTATGGGTATAAGATACAGTGGTGATTGGCTTTAGTGCAAGTGGGAGATTAATGAGAATAGTGCCTGCCTTAAATCCAATCACATGTGATGTAATTGGAGCAATCTTTATTCATGAAATATAAATGAGGCTTTTATTATTCATCTATGCTGCCTATTTTATATTGAGTATGATGAAACCCATAAATTGAGGTTGATTTTAGGGTTATGATGAGATCATATCAGTGAGACCTAAAATCTAAGAAACCTTAATTTAAAAATGTTCATAGTCATAGGATCACTGAGTAGGGGATCAATGACCCGGTAAGACTAGTATATTCGTTACATGCTTTAAAGTAGAGGGTAACTGATCTCACAGTTACTTGTGAGAGTCACTAATGTAAGAGTGTGGGTGCTCACTATGGAATGAGTTCACTGAACTGACTCGCTAGAGGAGGCCTAATGGATTCCAAAATATATGTCAATAGGCTAATTCTCAGGTGATAGTAGGTGTAAGTAATCCTCAGATCTGAGATTACCATAGTACCTTGTAATTGTTAAATTGTGGTTTTGGTTTATTCTTTAGCATGACTCTATGAGATGTGTGCAGGGTATTCTGGATCCAATGAGATTCTTATGGAGGTGGTGAGTAATCAATAAGGAATCAGTTACTCCTTATAGTAGGAGAGAATGTCATATGTATTCTACTTAGTATTGACTCGGCAAATCTCTGGCCAGGGTAGGATGAAAAATTGGAAAGGAGTTTCTAATGTTTCATAATTGAGCCAATTACTTGAGAATTGGAAACATATGAATAATTATTGGGGTTTGACATCTTATCCATACCCTAGCTTATTCGAGACATTGTATAATTGAATGATTTAATTATACAGTAACTAATCACCGAAGGGTGTTCGATCCTTAGATTGAAATCCTCACTATCCGGGTAGTCATGACACGTTGCTAGACGTCAATCTTGACTTGTGAGTCTATCCGATTAAGAGTTAATCGAATTATCTTATTAAAGAGTTTAATGAGATTAATTAGAATATAATTATTGGACCTACTGCCGGCATAGTGTGGAACCCAATGGGTCAAACATAATACAGATTTTTCTCGTAACCAAAATTTAATAGATTTAAATTTTGGATTGGGCAATTGAAATTTTCGCTAGCACGAATTAGCCCATAGCAGTCATACAACTTATTTGATAAGGTTATTACGGAACTCAATATTCGATTGAATTTAGAGAGATCCCATAATTCTCGGTTACACGTGTACGATAAATTATCGAATATGATTCGATAAAATATATGATGATATACATACACAAGATTTAGTTCAGCGGGTAAGTTTAAAAAATAATTTGAAAGAAAATATTTTGATTGAATTATTACCATGGAAATAAAACAGAGACGTAGGTTTCCGCTCGGCTGGATAGAATCTTCTGTTTTCTACAACGTATACTAATGAATGTATTGACTTCATGCATTAATAATAATAAATGAAATAGCCATTCGGCTGACATGAAATGGTTTCAATTGCATATGGGGTGAGGGAATTTTTTGATTGATTGGGTTATTCTCAAAAAGGTGTAATACTCTTTTTTTTGCCGTGTGAAAAGAAGAGAACCGAGAAAAACCAAAATAGTTTTGGTAGTGATTGTCATTGGAAAAGAGTTTTTTCAATTGTTACGAGGAGCCTGGTGTGGATACCGTGGAGGGCGTGCACGTGTGCGTTTAGTCGAAAGATCAACCCCGAAAAGTTCGTGATCGGAGATACCGGTTCGAGGAGGCAGCGTCAAATAGCGTCAACCCGAGGAATACAACACAAGGACCGAATTAGAGTCCTTGTAGGTATAATTCTAAACACCCTCGTTAGTTATAATTCCGAATTAACTCGAAGTGACCGCTGGTATTGGGAATGAAATTTTTCGAAAATATAGCTTCCGCTGTGCCACGATTCCCAACACTTCGAGTTTGGATTCATGTGTAATTTTGCTTCCTAGGATTTGGATGCTTGTAATGTGGCCGAGGACTTGGAGGCAGTTTACTTGCTCATAGAGGTTGTTGATCTTCTTACTCCGGGCTTTATAAGGATAGAAACATTCTGGTGCAAGACCGATGTATACGATCTAGGAAGGTTCGGAGAAACTTCAAAAAATGGATCCTCAGAGACCTCGTGGCCATAGTTATGTCCCGGAATGAGTTGTCCTGGAAGAACTTCGATCGCAGCATTGGCATATTGCTTCTGCAGATCTGCAAGACCCGGAAAAGAAAAAAAAATGACACAGATATTTCAAATGGAAAACCGTAGAGGATGGAAGAAAGCGCAATAAGGACTAGGAGTGGCTAAGTTTGATTACTTATATGGGTCTTGAAGTTGCGTTTTCAGGCCTCGATTCCCTCTAGTCCATGTCCTAGCTCTGCCATGACTCCCTGCAATTTCATTCCAACTGCTTGGAGAACGAGAAACATTTACTTAAGGATCAAACTTGAGGGCCATGCATTTCAATTTTTCAGAAGGTCAAGTACCTGAATTTTCCAAGTGAACTTGATCTCGTAGCTGATGTCCAAGTGGATGCTGAAGTCCAACAGGTCGCTCACCCGCTCATCAAACTTACAGCAACTTGCTAAGTATAGATCGGGACTGACTTACACATGACAACCAGTGACACTGATTAATTAACTAGTAAGCAAAAGAATGCACGATACATCGAAAAGATAACTTTTTTCACATGTAAAGTTCAACTTTTTTCACATGTAAAGTTTAGTTTAATGCAAAGATAGTGTAAAATTTCCACGTGGGCCTATAAGAATAATGGTTCTGTTTACACATAAAAGTCTAATCTGTTAGGTGGTGATACTCAATTCTCTTATAAATTTAAGTTCCTTTTTCAACTCAGTCGTTATGAGATTTAACTATCAACACATAGCAAATGGATGTGCTGATTATCTAGCCGAATCCGCGAAATAGAATTCGATTGATTGATTAGGAATGATGTGCCTCTTTTTTTTTTTTTTTGCTTTTTTGCTGGATAGGAATGATGTGCAATACCTGAGGCTTTTCTGCGTAATCTTGTTGAAATGGATCTCCATAGAGCTACGGCTACTCGGGACTCTGTATGTAGCGTCATTAAGCAAAGAATGACGTTACCTTTCGGCCAAAAATTTAGAAAGGAATGGAAAACACAATGTGTCTATTTATATGACCTACCCAAAGAATCGATATCGTGTTGGGGGCATCCTTCCAGTATCCGTCTCTGAGGTGCGGGCATCCTTTCATAGTGAGCATTATGAGTGAAGTAAGCTTGATGAACCACTCTGGCTGAGCCTTCAAGTTTTTCCAGAAAGAGATATCTAGATCTTCAAGACTGTTGAGGTGTTCCATCCACCATGGAAGAAACTCTGCTTTATTCCCTTCGATGGTCAAACTACGAAGTGTAGTTGGCATTAGGAGTTGCGAACTGGCCATACTATCATCTCCATCCAACTCTTCTCCGTTCAAATCCAGCTCCTCGCAATTGTATATGCGCCATGACTCAAGGGTGGTGACGAGATGAAGAATCGTCCTTCTCGACAAACACTTTAGCCCTCGGCATCCACGGAGTTTAAGGTGTCTGAGAGAACGGAGGCTATGGGTGGCTTCGAGCATTGGTTTCAAGTTCTCGCACCGCCAAATGATTAGTTGCTCGACGTTATTGAGATGTTCAATCCACCGCAGGGGAAACTCGACTCCATCGAATGTCAACCTACGAAGTGTAAACGGGTCAATGAATTGCAAGTTGGTTCTGTTGTCACCATCTTTGTCTTCATCTAAATCTAATTCCCGGATCAAATCCAACTCTGGGCAATCACGAATTACCAACGACTCGAGTATGGTGAGAAGATGAAGAATAACCCTTCCGGGCACAGACCTGAGTCCTGAGCATTCCTTGATCGTGAGCTCCTTGAGTGAAGTGAGGCAGCAAATGAGTTCAGATAGAGTGTGTAATCCATCACATCTGCGAATTTTCAGAACCATAAGATTTGATAGATGCTGAAACCACCAAGGCAGACTCGTCATATGCACGCCATCAAAGCAAACAGTGAGGATTCTGTTATCTATATGGCCATGCTGCAGTTGCATATCAGCCTCATCCTCATCCTCAACAACAGAGGATAAATCAAGTTCCGGGCAGTCCCTGATACACAGATACTCGAGGGCAGGGAGATATCTGAGAATCGCTCTCCAAGGCAGACTTTTCAAATGTTGACCATTCATGATATCAAGCCTTTGCGTAGATATGGGGGGACGAAAAAACTCCTCTGGCATGATTTTCGTGCTACCCATGCCCTCCACTCGGAGAGATTTCAATTCAGCTGTTAGAACAGAAGACAAGCAGATCAGTGACGGAGAAGTTGCCATTAATTCTTCCTTCGGTGGTGCCTGGCCTTTACTGTTTCTCATCAACTGATCCATGAGCTTCTCTGCTACATTTATTAGTGATAGATCCCCGTGCCATACATATGAGAACATCGGACAACGGCATATTTTGCCTCCAATATTTTCAGGAAACACGGGGAGCATGATGTCATTGTCCACCTGCTGAGTACCATTCCCTTTAGAGCTGCTGCTGCTGCAGCCGCCTTGCATCCATTGCCATCCCTTGAACAAGGGCAGATTGTCAATCACTACCTTCATTAGTGATGGAAATAATGCTGAAGTTCGATTGCCCCTTTCTTCAAATTCTATACACTCCAATGCAGTTAAGTAACGCAGCTCAAGCGATTTGAGGAGAGGAAGATGGTGGATTTGTGGTAGCTGCCTGCAGTGATGGCAATCGATGATACTGAGTCGGACTAGCTTGTGCAATTGGGAAACCCAAGAAGGAAATCAGAATCCTCCGTATCTGTATACTTGTAATCCCTTCAGATCCGAATGTGGCTGTAATCTTTCTAAATATGCTTCTTCTCTCACAGAAAGCTCGGGCAAAAACTGTCGTTCCGATTCTTGCGAAAAAGACAATTCCAATGATTGAAGCTTTAGGTTCTGCACTGGGAAACAGTTCAACTCATCCACCCTCTCCCATTGACATATAGACAAGTCCTTTCTCAGCCCTATGAGTCTACCCAACTCATCCAACCCCGCAGCATTTGAGTTTCCCTTCGATCCAACCATAAATGTACTTAGCACCTGCAGGTTCGTCAAATTCTCCATTCCCTTAGGTACATAAGTCAATCCCCAACACTCGCGTATATCTAATGTTCTCAAATTGACTAGTTTTGTAATGCCTCGTGGTAATTCAGTTAAATCCTGACATCCATGGAGATTAAGCGTCTCCAGATTGTACAACTGGCCAATGGAAGACGGAAGTTCTTTAAGTCTGTAACACCCCGAGAGGTTAAGCAGCCTCAAGTGCTTCAATTTGCCAATTGACTTTGGCATATCATATCCAATGTCGCAGAGGCGTAATGCCCGTAAGTTCCTAAAACCCGAGGTGAGTTTCTCCCAATGATCGACCTCACTACCCACTTCAAAAGAAAAGCGTGGACAGAGAAAGGACCGAGTTCTGTTGTGCCCTTCTCCTTCCCATTTAAGATCCTTCACGTTAAGTACAGATACATGACGAGGTCCTTCTTCGCAAAAGTTTCCAGCATTAGAACTATCTAGAGTGACATAATTATTTGCTGCCACCGATTGCGCGAGGTCATGTATCAGATCATGCATCTTTCACTCTGTCATATTGCCATACTCATCTTCCACTAGATCTTGAAAGAAGGATCTCCAGACCAATTCCATGAAACATTCCCGTCCAACATCTTCTGGTGCTCTGTTGCCATCTGGGGATCTAATGAACCCTTGAGCCATCCAGAGATGTATCAACTCATCCGGGTCCAGCTCGTAATCCTTTGGAAACAAGCTACAATAAGCAAAGCACTGCTTCATGTAAGACGGCAGAGGATCGTAACTCAGCTTGAGCATTGGCAGGATGTCACCTTCTTCTTGCTTTAACTCTGCCAAGTCACGACTGATGAAGTCTAGCCAGTCCTCCTCCATGTCTCTTGAGAACAATAACAGCCGTCCCACTGTCGTGATGGCGAGGGGAACCCCAGCACACTTCCTTGCAATTTCTCTCCCAATGGTTTCCAGCCTCTTGTCTTTCCATTCGTCCTCCAGCTTAGATGCCATTAGCATTAATAGAGAAATGGACTCGTCATCGGGCAAGCCTTGCAATGAATGATATGTATGATTCATCGTTATTGCCACGCCTTTTTCACGGGTAGTGACCAGTATCTTGCTCCCTTTCGCGCCATTCGTTAGATAGCCCTTAAGTTTCAACCATTCATGCCGATTTTTATTCCACACGTCATCCAAGATGAGTAGAAATTTCTTCCCTTCTAGCATTTTCGGTAGCTTATCCAAGAGAAATGTTTTATTCATTGCATTATCAATTAATCAAACTGACAATTTCCCATCAAGTGGTATCATAGTACATGTTCATAAAGGCATGATCTTTTTAGTGTTTTTGAGATGAAAGAGTCTAGCGGGACAATGTTCGAATTGAATGCTTCCATTACTATACTTGGAAGTCATGAATGAAAGATCTCATATTCTGCAAGGACTTATATGATCCCATTGAAGGGAATTCTGCCAGACTAAAGGACAAGGATGATAAGGCATGGGAGTGTATGAAAAGAAAGATCGTCAGATTGATTCGACAGTGGATAGATAATAGTGTCTATTATTATGTTGCTTAGGAGACCAATGCCAAAGCATTCTGGGACAAATTGACGAGTTTTTATGCAAGAAAGACTCCACAAAATAAGGCGTTTCTTGTGAAGACATTTGTCTATCTTCACTACAAAGATGGAGGCAATATGGATGAACACATAAGCAACTTCTAGGACATAGTCAAAACCAGCTGACGAACTAGGAGATAGTCTTGCCTGATGATTTGTAGGCTTATCTGTTGTGGGGAACTCTACCTGACAAACTGGATTGATGCATTGGTGGTAGCATTGAGCAACTCCTTACTTGATGGAAAATTATCGATGGGCATGATTAAAGAGAGTTTGTTTAATTAAGAAATCAAGAGAAAATGCTATGGCATCTCTACTCAATCTGAGGCTCTTGTCATGGAACAATGGAGGAGAAGTAAGAGCAAGAAATCCTACTTCAAACGTGGCAAATCAGTTGATAGATCATGGGGTAGATCAAAATCAAGGCCAAGAAAGGAACTTACTTGCTTTCACTGTGGTAAGTTGAGACATTTTAAAAAGGAGTGCAGGGTCCTAAAGAAAGAAAAGAATGAAAACAATGAAAGAAATGACGAAGAAGGCACTACAACAGTGGCATTTGATGGAGAGACCTTTGTCGTATGTGATGAAATTTATGTGAATCTCACAAGTAATGAATTTACTTGGGTAGCAGATACAGGTGCATCATTCCATGTTACTCCTCATGAAGATTTCCTCTTATCTTATACTGTCGGTAACTATGCCCATGTAATGATAGGTAATGGTCAGTACTGTAAGATCATGAGCATTGGTGACATTTGTTTGGAAACTGAGCTTGTATACAAGTTATTTTTGAAGAGTGTTAGGCATGTTTCTGATGTTCGCCTTAACCTAATATCCATGGGCCAACTTGATGATGAAGGCTACAGTAATGAGTTCAGTAGCGGGAAGTGGAAGTTCTCTAAGGGTTCCTCGATTGTGGCACGAGGGCAGAAGACTAATACTCTATATAGAATTCGTGCAAAGTTCAGTTCAGATTAGGTCAATGTTGATGAGAACCCCTTCTATTGAGCTTTGGCATAGGAGGCTTGTGCATATCAGTGAGAAAAGTATTCGTAATCTTGTTAAGAAACAATCTTCACCTGACAAATGTATACACTTGAACATGTGTGATCATTGCTTAGCTGATAAATAGAGGAGAGTTTCTTTTCTTAGAAGTTATCCCTCCAGATGTGATGACATTCTTGATATTCTGCATACTAATGTTTATTTCATGTCCGATAGATCTATTAGTGGAGCTCTCTATTTTGTGACTTTCATAGATGATCACTCGAGCGTCGTCGGGTTTTTCTACTCTAATTTCTCGAGCAGTATTTGTAACACCTTAAAAATTGCACAAAATTTATATAGTTCCCCAAAAGTCGGGTTCTCGAGTT